>JAGDQP010035303.1:697-19660 GCA_022664845.1 Lepisma saccharinum
CAAAGAAAAATATATATATATATATATATATATATATATATATATATATATATACTTAATACCGATAAAAGTGCTTACCTTACTTCAGTGACTGTTACCAGGACAACACAAAGGCTTGTCTTCTCTCTCCTCCTTAAGGTGGCGCTTATGCTATAGAGTAGCCTAGCAGACTTGGCCAGTAATATAATATAATCGTGTAACTTCTAAAGGATTATTATTATTTAACTCCATTCACTTTGCACTAATAGGTGATAACTATTGTTTGATCACTGACTGTAGTAAAAGCACTTGATAGCTGTAGTTGTCCTCATATCTGTGTTGTTTTGATTTGATGGCTTGTCTTCTCTTATTATTACAAAGGACGCGCCGGGAAATGAAACAACTTAACGTCTGCGTCTAGACTACAAGCTAAGTGACAAATGACAGCTCACATGCGCAGTGCAGAACGTAAAGTGCGAGTCTCCTGCTGGAAGAAATATATACGTTTTTAAATTCTTTTTGGTGCCTATTCCCTTTGTAAACATAAGAAGGAAGCAATTTTTATTTAGTTGGTTACACTTCCAATTTATTCTCGGCTAGAAAGAGAACAAACACTCTGTACGCGTACAACATCCGTGATATACATGTATCAACGAACGGATATGCGAGCCGAGGAAAGGATGCCATATTTGTTTTATAAACAAACCATGAAAACGATTTTCATTTAATTATGTATACCCTTTGAACTTACGTAATTCTTTCACACTAGATATAAAGGACGTGTGCAGCATCCGTGAAAAAGAACGGATATGCATGCCCTTTCACGGATTATGCACGGATACCATACGTGTGGAACATCCGTGCAAACAAACGGATATGCGTGTCCTGGCTCGGATGCCATTTTCCTTACAAACATAACAAGAAAATGCATTTTCATTTCATTATTTGCCCTTCGACTCTACATATCCACACTATAGATATAAGACGAATTCAACATCCTTGCAAACGATTGGATATGCGTGCCTTTGCACGGATTCTGCACGGATACGAATAGGTGTGCAACACCCCGGCGAACGACCGGATATGCCTGCCCTGGAACGGATTTTGCACAAATATCATACATGTGCACCATCCCTCCAAATGCACAGGTATGCGTGCAGTGGCACGGATTATCCACGGATGGCATTTTCGTTAACAACATAACAAGGAGGCTATTTTTATTTAATTATTTGCTCTTTCCACCTAAATATTTATTTCGTGCTAGATTAGAGACGTGTGCAGCATCGGTGCAAACGAACAGCAATGCGTGCCGTGGCACGGATTATGCACGTAAGCCATTTTCCTTAACAACATAACAAGAAGTCTACTTTTATTTCATAATTTACCACTTCAACTTCAAAATGCATTCCACACCAACTATACGAATATCCATTCCATACGATCGGATACCCATGCTGCACATGTGAGTCACATGTCTCAAGTAACGTGTACAAATGCACGGCTGTGGTATGGATTATGCACCCGTGCAGTACACGTACGTGCTGTCTGGGTTTAGGGTAGAGAGTACACCCTGAGAAGACAAGAATAAGTTAGGAAGGAAGGGATTGAAGAATATGTAGAAGATTCGTGAGGTAATCTGTGCAAGTATCAGAACAGGACTGTACACGTAGCGCGCTACTTAGACGTCAATTGTGAATAGAAATACCGGAATATTTATGTATTATACTTCTCTCCCAATAACATATTAGAGTTAATGACGGGATGGAACAAGGGAATAATCTCAGAGACTCTTGAAATTATTTTCAATTTCCGCCCGCAAGTTCATCTAACGACTTTAACCGGATTATAAAATACGGTTTCCCTGCAACGACTCGGAAATTGGAAATCTACTATGATGGAACACCGGGAAAGAATTTAAGACAAACACCTGCGTGAAACTATTGGTTTTAAGGAATTATTAGGGTGTCACATTAAAGAGAATAGCAAAAAGAAGTTAGTACCTTGAGGTTTGACTTTATGTGAGAATTTGGACAAATCACAGGACGCCTGGAAATGAAAAATCACTAAACTTTGGTAAGAGAAAAATGTCCTATAGTATTTTAGTACCACAAAACAAGACTCCAAGTGCAATGAAAATTGTACACTATGACATTCATTATGAACTTAACATTCATCATACAATGGGAAGAACTCACCATTGTGATCTGCACCCTTTAGTTTTATTGTCTTGTCTTACATCTTAAATTGAATACTGAAGAAAATTTGCAATAAATATTGACGTATTTTAAAGGACTGATGGGCAGACAATAATGGGAGGGCATTATCAGATGCGTCAGAAACACTGCAGAATCACCATATTCTACTAAACCATGTTGGAGGCTGCTATGTTATATAAAATAATACTCATGCTTTTGTTGAGCCATGTTTCTTTTCCAAGGCAGGAAACTAGCTCGAAATTAACAAATGTAACAATTTGAAGTAATTTTCTACTTAAATGGTAAAGACAGATGTTCTATACCAATGTAGAATAACTATATACAATCAGTTTTATCTTAAAAGACATTTCTGGTAGCACGGAATGAAATTTTGAATTCAGATATCCTTAAAATAATGTGCTACACATACAAATAGCACATAAAATACTTACCTGTGTTTGTGTTGTAAAATAAAAGAGTGGAAGTCTACGTATTTGATATTACAAACCGGGATATTTTTATTTATTTGTGTACCTTTAACCGATATGTACATTTCCGGTTAAAGAGGACGCATACAGTTTAATATTATATAGAATACACTATAATATAAAATAAATTAAAAGAAAGAAAATAGAATACAAAATACATACATACAAAATAGAATACATACATTTGAGGTGATGCGAGCCTATTCCAGAAATGACAAATTTACGAAATTCTGGAAGATCTGCCTTATGTCATAGATGCCGCCTCATTCTTTCCATATCATATTTTATATAATGTTACAAATGAAAAAAAATACTATAATATAAGGTAACAACTACAGGCCACAAAGATAAGTATGATTCATAAACAGCTACAAATTATTTTGAGTATAAATAGTAGGAAGATAGAGAAGAATCCAAATTTTTAATTGCTTGTGTTTGAGGAAATGCATCCGACTATTCCAAAGATGACAGATATTTGGAATTCCAGAATTCCATAATTTTGGCAATGGATGTCACACCGTTCTACCAATAACAAAATTTAAAATAAAATAAGATTAAATGTATTTATGGGCAGTAAACAAAATTTACATTAGAGTAAAAAAAAGAGACAATTTAATATAACAACTACAGCAATCAAATATTAACCGTGATTCATAAGTAGTTACTAGTGAATATGAGAATGCATAATTCAAGAAGTCAGATTCAAAGAAAATTTAAAATATAATTACTTTTATTTCAGATAAGGCCAAACCAAATATAGCATATTTCTGTCTTCCAGAATGTCTGCTATTTTGGCTTCGTGCCACCTTACCTTTTCTGTTACAAAACTTAAGCTAAACTAAGACTAAAGAAAAATAGAGCAAGATAAATTTCAATGAGAACAACAGTAAACTGAATCGACTGATTCAGAAGTATCTACAAATCAATTTGCTAGTATATAAAATTACATGCTTAAAATGAACTCTGTTAAATTATTTGTCATGGGTCAATAGTTCTGGACCTTCGCAGGGCGAAGCCCACACTCTTACGTAAATTTTGAAGTGGGGAACCTAACTGACCCCATCTAATATATTTTAGTTCATATGTTTTTGCTACTTTTCTTGCACAAAACTATCACATTCGTTCCTGTAGATAATTCCCGAATCGTTGAGATGTACTTAAGGCTGACATATTGTTTTAAAGTGACTAATAACAGAAAATTTCTGGAAGTATATTTCTAATACATTATATCTATGTGTTGTTAAATTTCATGAATAAGGTTGTAAACATAGACTATGTAATGAACAAAACCAAATTGTGAAACATTAATCTTATCAACGACTAAATAGGTCTTAAAGTTTCTCAGAAATTATAGTCGGGAACTTTAGATCACAGACTATGTTCGAAAGTGAGGTCCAAAATTTTAGATAGCGCGAGCTCATAGAGTGGGTTACCTTAGGTTCCCGAGGACCCGTAACTAGTAAAGATAGAACATAATTACAAAATAATTTAAAGGTTAAATACATTTTAACTCTGTTCAACGAATTAATAGATCTTAGAAACTCCTCGAAAAATTATAGTCGGGAACTTTAGGTAACTCACTATATTCAAGCAGAGGTCGAAATTTAAGTTGGCATAGACGCATAGAGAGGATACCGTAAGTTCCACAGGTTCCGTAACTCGTTAACTTAGAGCAGATACAAAATAATTTACAGGTTCAATACAATATATAAAACTATTAATATAGCCAAAGACACATCATTGCAAGTAAAATCTAATCAAAGTAGTCATTAGAATATTCATTCTGGGAAACCTTAGTGACCCGTTTGGCCCTCGGAGGGGTAAATAATTTAATGTATATTAAAAACGGGAAACTGAAGTTTATATTTCTACATTTTCTGAATATTTTTTGTACATTAGGCAGACTCTGAGAAGTGGTGAAGATGTTTTCTGTTCTAGGAAGTGCACATAATAATAAATCTCTGGAACGAAAATTACATTTTCTGACATTAAAATTTATTTTACATTCAAATGTGGCGTTATCCAGAATACCATTTACACTTTAGTATAGAAGTGCCTGATAAGATATTTTCCGTCTGCTTCTTAGAGTAACGTAATAAAATCCATACAACAATTGGTCATGAAATGTATGTGATTTATAAACCGATACGTTGAATTTTTATAATATTGACATCCTATAGACTTTGTCTGAATTTGTTCTTTTCCCTTTTGTTGTTGTTAATACTTAGCTAACAAAATATTCCAGTTTACGTCTTACCATACTCTTGTATAATATAGGAATACTATATATTATTAAAACATTTAGAGTTTCTGATTATAAATCTTAGTTTTCTATAAGCATCGTTGAATTTGTACGAATTATAAATTTCAAATGACATATTAGAGACAATACTAATACGAATAACCTTAATAGACCACACCGGTTCAAGTTTTTCATATTTTAGAATACGTATATTGTTGCGTGAATTTAGTCATAGAGAACATCAAGGCGCAATATTTTAAATGTTGATATTCAGATTACGACTCAAACCCCATTCATATAATTTATTTACGTATATTTGTATTTGTAAAGCATGCTGTGCTTTCTATTTTTTTATATAAATTAACACCACCTGCGTACATTATAAATTTATATTAGTTAATTGATTTTGCTTGTTTGATCAATTATATACATAATGCAAGCAAATGGTCCTAGATTACTGCCCCGGGGGAACTCCTGAATGAATATTATATTTGAAATATATTTAGTGGTTGTATGTAACATACTGTATTGTTATGAAGATAAGATGAAGACATTCTCAATAATTGAGAAAAAAACCAACGTTTGGTAGTTTCTCTAATAAAGTACAATGATTATTCTTATCAAATGCCTTATTAAAATCTAAGTATATTACATGAACATAAATATCTTCATGAAATTCATAACAAATGTCCTGTACAAAATTAATAAGAGTTGTTGTTGCTGATCTGCGTTGGAAAACTTAATAAGGCTGAAAACACTATTATAAACAATTTGTTCAAAAAATGTTACAACTTTGCTAGATGAATCTAGTTTCTATTCATGATTAAAGCAGGGTGATGATGACAATAGATATTAAGAAGTGGAATTTCTCCCGAAAAACTAGACTAATATGTGCATTTGCTAAAACTAAGTATAGAGTTTACTTGTAGAATTTCTGCCTTTACTTGTTTATGCTATTGCTAGACTGTGAATTGTAAAG
Organism: Lepisma saccharinum; assembly: GCA_022664845.1. NCBI lineage: Eukaryota > Metazoa > Arthropoda > Insecta > Zygentoma > Lepismatidae > Lepisma > Lepisma saccharinum. The sequence goes on from JAGDQP010035303.1 coordinate 6,581, forward strand.
TCATAAAACGTTTGGTAAATGCTTGAAGCTCACACCACCATCCAATGGCTTAAATTGAGAGTCACTACTTAATGGCAAATTAAAATTCCTAGGTATTATTATGATGTGATTTTGAAATTATTCAATTTGTTCAAATATATTATAAAATGAAAGATATTTATCTAGAAAAGACGACGGTGTGAAATACAATGTGACAATATAATGTATGGTATTATTTAATTTGACATTTACATATACGACTTCTAAATTGCCGTCAACTTTGATATTACCGGAAATATATAAATATTTTATTGTACCCTGTATTCCTCCTTTTTCATGATTATCTAAACTATCAAAGCAATACTGAGTTTAATGATTACCAACAAGTTCGTTACCGCAAATATTAGATTGTAAAATTGTCCATAATAAATAAAAGATCATAGTGGTTCGAGATACTATTTACACAACATATTTATGGTTTGGTATTTAACCCTTTTACATTTTGCTAAAAGTACTAACATAACTAGTGCTTAACATATGCATTACAAAACCTTGCTGCATAATTATATTAACTTATCAATATATTCAAGTGTTCTTAATATGGTAACATTCCTGCCTCATGATAACATACCTGCTTAACTCTCCTTTCCGCAACGTATCATCCACCCACAAGTAGGCGCAAATTTTCACACTTTCTGTTTCTGACCTTTTTAATATATGTTTACGAAGAGTACATATTTACATAGATAATTTCGTTATGGGTATAACCTAAATGAGTAAAATTAAGGGTGATTTTTACATCCTTACATATTTTAAGGTTATTATAAATCAGTGAGTGCATTTTCCAGCCTATGGAAGACATGAGTCACTTCATTTTCAATAGTTAAGTATAATGCGTGACCTAGCTGCCTTACGACTTCACATGTATCTTCGATAGACTCCCGGTCACATCGTACATTTAAAGAGTACATTCTCAATATTGGTCAAGTTTAGCTAATACTAGCTCAACCTATCTTACTTGTTTCTTTAACTCGTTGTTTTCTTCTTTCACTTGATCAATCTTTAAAAGACATCCTGCAACAATTTCTAACTAGTACTAAATTAAGTCATTATTTCCGTTAAGTTTCTTGTGAACAAAGTCCAATTACTTACCAACTTTATGTTCAGTTTTGGTGTTGTTAATTTTAATAGTTGTAACCTTCTGTTTCGCCTCTTGTAATAGTTTGTATTCACCCATATTCCCTCGTGGATGTATGCTCCTCTTTGGTTGATTGCTTACTTGTTATGGTTGATTATATTTACAGCAGAGAATACTGTTTATACACATTTAGAAACTGAGGAAAATGTATTGTTAATATGAAGTTACTTACTGAACTCAATGCAGTTATTTGTATCCTGGTTCGTAAACAAAAGCATTTTACATTTACACTAGATAGGAGGAGCACGCTCGACCGTGATTTTTCGTATTCATAGCAATGTTGCCAATTAACACTTTCGAAATGTTATAATATACTTTACATGTTAGAATACAACAAAACGTTATAATACAGTCTGTATACAAGAAGGATATACATGTAGAGCACTTTCAAAATGTTCAAATACTTACGTATTCAATGTTAAATAATTCTCAAGGAACCAGGGTTCTAAATTGCATGTTCTAGGTTCAGGATCAGCATCGCAGTCTCTTAGGCAAGTACTTGTAGCGGGAGTACGACAACCTGAAACATAATAATAATAGAACAAAGAACACATAACAGGAAAATGGGTCGCACTTGCTAAATTAGATTATAAGAAGAGACATAATACTGTTTTACAAATCATTTATCAACAGATAGGGAAAACCAGCAACCTCAAATCAGATAACGCACCGGATTGCAAGTACAAATTCAGCGAAATATTGGAAAGCGACAGCTACGAATTATATTGAGACTGCGAAGTATGAAAAGAGAAATCAATCATATCTAATATATTCGAGAGACTTCTTGGTAATGCAAGAATAAATTACATCATAGACAGTTGATTTCTAAAACCACCCGTTCATCACTATTCAGACACAAAAAACAACCTATGCTAAAATGGTAAACAAATATTTGAAACTGAACTCCAAAATTATATAAATGTGGAAACTGAAGTCAGTATGTGTATGTGCTATATCCATATCGAACACTAGTATTGTCCGCCAAATTGACAATGGCTCAACCACAAGCCCTGAGCATCGAAGATTTGGTGACATCAGCTCAAAGATTCAAGATACCAGATACATGTCATATTGTATAAACATTCCTACACCCGATTGTAAACAAACTACTTTGACATTTATATGTGGTGATGTTAAGATCAACCGTTCCATATTAAAGTAGGAAACGAACGTTATTAATTATATTAATAGATTGGAGAGAGATTCAAACTCAAGTAGGCATAATCAATTAGATATTACCAGCTTAAGACATTACTGCATGAACACACAATGCAGAAAAGCATGTGATGTTGGTAGGGATAAATGATTTCCGAGCCTTATCCGACAACACAGGAAACAAGTGGTGGTGGTGGAAATGATTAGCTATTTGTCCGACAGATTGCTCTAATCCGCAACGCAGGAAAACATGTAATGGAAATAGTAACTTGCTGATTTCTTTATTTCCCTAGAAGAGGACCTAACGTAGAACGGATAAACGCATGAAATATTGCTGGAAATGAGTACGTCCAGAGGCCTTTATTTGTCCCAGAGCCTAAGCCCAATACGTAGTCCAAGACGAAGAAAAATATATGATATGATTTTGATGGAAAGGGATATGAACAGAGGTTACTTTGTTTGATTGGTTCAAGACGCAGGGGAAAATACAAGGACTCTGTAGTCATCCATTCTGCCGATGTGAAGCGTTTCTCTGTGCAGTGTATTGTATTGAATTATATTTTGTTGAATTGTATTTTCCACCAATCATACCGAAATGCTACAAGGTAGATACATGGTACTGCAATATTTTATTAAGCGTCTCTATTTGTACCATAGAGCAGTAGAAACTGCTGAGTAATACTCCCCTTGCATCGTAACCGATAATCTTTATATTACGAGATTTTTACTGGTCTTTTGGCGTTTATATACTAATTTTGGTTCAATATTAAAAGACTATACGAGTCAATTTACAACACAGATAAGACACTATGTATGTTAATAGTTATATCATCTCATGATTTGCAACAAAGTTGACACAATGCGTGCCGGGAGAAAATGGAAGGAAGTTATTGCAAAGGCACCGATCGTATACTATAAAGGACAAAGACTTGGACATACAGCGGTATCTACTCTTGAGACGAAACCACGAGTTACCTAAGTAACTAAGTTAATTACTGTCTGGTGACAAAGGTAAAGTAGCCTCATAAAAGTGATCTGCGCTACAATCGTGTTAAAAACTGTGATTTCCGTAGTTTTCTTTATGTGCCTAGAATGACAAAGGTAATCCAAGCTCAAAGAGAGATGAAAGTGTAAAGAAATCCATAGCAACTTCATAGCGTGTCCTATGCCTCACATTTCCCTTTAATGTTTCAGCAGACAGGACACTGTAAGCTCCAGGAAGCAATGGCGATCAAGTAATTTGAAGTGCACTCCGCACTAAATAAAAATACTAAAGTTATAGAGACTAGTTAGCCCTTCGGATCACATTAGATTTTCCCTATTAACTTATGTTTCTTTTAATCTTTACTCTACTTTATTACCAAGTAAGAATATAAGAATGCAAAACGAAGCACTTTTAAAGCCCTGATAATGCTTTATAGCAGATACAGCAATGTAAGTTCTAGTTAAATAACATTTAATACGTGTTTCTAAATATAATCCAGGTATTCGTAATCAATATAATCTACCAATTTCAAGAATGTTTATTTTTCTTACTGTCCTAAGTGGCATCATTAATGGAATCTGAGACACAGTATTTACTCCTCTGAATAAGGCAAAAGTTCCGATTTTAGCGTTTAAATTCCAAGAACGTTTAAAAGTTACTAAATACCAAGTTACTCCAACACCAATAAATTTGAAACAAAAATGCAATGGCTTGAAACATCACGCAATATTGTTCTGGTTTTATTTGAAATTACTCATTTCAAGCTTGCCAATTTGTAGTCGCATTCTGAAAATAAAGTAAATAATAACGTGTAGTGAAATATTATAATAATAAAAACTATGTTTAACCCTAAAATCGAGAACTTGAACAATTGGTATGATGATGATTTTATAAGCATAGTGCTATGGTAGTAAAACAAATGTAATTATGTCTATCATAAACATTCCATCACATTAAGATAAATAAGCTTACTTAGTTCTTCAAATAACAGGAAATCATTAAAATGATAAGTATTTTCTGGTGTTGTATGCTAACGTTGAGCTCACATGTAATTTAAGTAATTGTGTTCAAATTTAAATAATATGCTAATTCATTCATTAGAGCAAAATGTATTCAACAACTGGCTAAATTGCCATTGTTAACACAAACTAGTCTAGTGGTTAGAGCGTTGGACTCATGTCCGCTTAGTCCCGGGTACAAATCTCGCCTGGAGTCTCACTTTTCCTCGTTCACCCAGCGTCGTGAGGCAAACTGGGGAGTCACGTGAATAAAGACGTGACGGCCACTCGGTCTAGAAAGCCCCTGATACGCCTGTTCGTGGTTAGCTGCACGCAGTGCTGACCACACTGCCGTCACCTAGATGGACGCAGTTCCACCAAACGCGAACAGTTGGCGTTGTGACAGGTTCAGGTTCTATCGGCCTGTCACGCTAGTGGTTATTATTATTATACATTATTTATCTACAGCAAGTCATGATCCTAATAAAACCACTCTAAAACTTTCTTTCAGTCATTATATTGATATTCACAGGGATGTATTAGAGCTGGGACAAATATTTTAAAGAAATGTTAATTTTCCCTCGCTAAAAATGTATACAACATCTGAAGTGATATAAAATTACTTTACTGCCTGCTCTATAAGTTGCTAGGGAAGAAGGTTGATAGTATATATTTGACAAATGGCAATATAATATATCACATTATACATCTATATTTAAAGCCACTTGAAATGTGCATGCGTGAATTTTAAAAAAATGTCTAATACTATTGAACTATGCACTACTAAGTATATTTCTTGCAGTAATAAAGCATTTTGAATATTAGTTTGCTAAACGTACACAGCGAAACATAGTTCGAATAAAAATGTTTACAATTTCTCTTAATACCGTGTTGATTCAACACTGCAATTTAGCACTTTATTATTAATACCTAGATATTAAATGCAACGTAATACTTACAGCTGTAGTCTAAACTATAAAACAATGGAAATAAGTTTAATTACTACGCAATAAAATCATCATTTGAGTCTGGAAATATGTAATAAAATAAGCGTCAACAATCAATATTATAAGGAGTAGCAGGTTGAAATTCTCTTCACGCGAGCTTCGAATACCGTAATAAATGTACATACTTAGTACACTTATATTTGATAAATAATAAATTGAAATAATCATCTTACAACCTGAATAGGGAATGACTGCGATCCCTTCTATGTGTATATATCTAGATGATAAACTCGAGGCCTCTCGAAGATGCTCCGTATGAGCAATATAACTTTTGCGACATCAAAGCTCTCATGTATCTCTTTCGTTCGTACTGTGTTCGCATTGCGCTCTATGTTTGTTAAATAGTCCTAAAGTGGTATAGTTATATATGGGGAGCGTATCAGGGAGTTCCATAATCTATTCATGGGATACACTTTGAATATGGTAATGTCTGCTAAATGAATTTTTCAAGAATATTCATTCGGAGCATGCCAGGAATATTCCTTGTGAGATCACAAATAATACTCATTGGGAACATACCAAGGATATTTCGGAACATATCAGGAATGTCCTATGAACGTAAATTCGCGAAATTGACCGCCTCTGTAATATTCCTTGAAGTTTTATTTTTGTCAAAATAATCGGATATTCCATGTATATTGTATAAGTCACGACGTACTCGTCATGTTCTACACGTATTTTCATATTACCTGAGGCATATTCCTATTATAATGATATGTTCGTGTTGTAACTTTCAAGCAGGTAACATCGAGCAGAAGGGAGGGGTCATCTTGGATGCGAATTCAATCCCACTTTGCCACTTTGAACATAGTTGTCCAAAAAATGTTAAGACAAAACTGAATGTCCTGTACGAAGAATCATATAAGATCATTGAAGTCATTAAATATTTTAACGCACATAAAACCTAAACGACATGTACATGGAATGTCGTCTGCCCTTCAACATATATAGCTTGTAATTTGGATCGATTTGATGGGTGAGTATGTTTGTCTTTAGCAGCCGGGTACCGCAACAGGATTTCTCACCACATTAGTTTCACCAGTTTAATACCACGATCACAAACCATATAAAGATTATTGTCAACATTTTTTTATATTTAACCTGAAATTTATGGGACGCCACCCTTTCATGCTTTATATGCAGGTTCCTTGGATCTTAATGGGTACATGTATAGAAATTATAATGTTATGTAACTTATATTCGGTTTATTAATAAAATATAACCTTAACTCTTTGTTTTTCAATATCGTTTATTTTCCTTGTCATCTCTATAATATAATTCTTTTTACAAATATCAGTATTACTGGTGCTATTTATTATTATACATATCGGAGCACGCTATGCGAATCGCCTCGGCAACAAGGCATCAAATAATAAAGATTGCAAAAGAAGACACGAGAAAATGTGTGCTTCAGGAAGTACAAGGAACGCCGGAAGAAAACGGGACATGATAAAACAAAGAACATTGCAGTTGTATGATAAAATAAGTGACCACATTGGTAGCACTGCAATCGAATAGCAACCTGGCTAACACGTTCAGTTTCAACCAAGACGCATGTTACGTGGAAGTCATTCAACCCTAACTCCAATAATCCGCCAACAACTTCAAGTGCACACAGAGATACAGAAAAGCCTGTTCAGACCAACAGCCAGCCAGATTAGGCAGGGCTGGATGTGTAAATGACCGATTTATCCAGTCACCTAATGAAGACGTTCGAAATTAGCTGACGTCGAAGATAAAGCAGTGGTGAAATTAGCAAGTACCCAGCCAGGTACCTACTTCACCGAATATAAAAGGAGTCGCATGGAAAACAACAAGAAAATAGACATGGTTAAAGGAAAAACAGGTGCTTTATGACTTATAAACTTAAAAAGTGGTACCTTACGAAGCTTTACAAGGTTCCCAGGATGTGGAGACACTCGTGTTCCTATATCTTGAGTCACTAGCTACAGCTACAGCAACACTACTAAAACCCTCCCAACTTCAATCTTGTAAACTCCAAAATAAAAAAGAATCTTTGACAAGTACGGTTGACTTACATTTTACACTACCGCAGTGGCACCCATCCTAAGGCTGTCTAATACGAGCACCCAGGATTAATCTAGCCTAAGTTGAAAAAATCGAATAGGAATGTGGTGCCGCAGAATCATTAATTTCCCATATATATAATAGATGTAGCCAGCGATTTCGCTCGCGTAGATTACAGAAATTGTATTAAATAACTTTATGACTCATAGAACTTGCAAGTTATTCGCCGCAATAACAAACGTTCGCAAATAGATTCTATCCTGGGCAATATCAAGCCAGTTTTCATCACGAACACCTACTTCTCGAAAATATCTACTAATATTGTCCAACCCAATGACGTGTCGGACTTCCCAACGGTCTCCTTGAATCTAGCCTTCCAACTAGGATCGAATATAACCGTTGTTTTCCCCCCCATCCGAGCTACGTGACCTGTCCACCTTAGTCGTCGCGAATTCATTATTTGTACAACATTTGTTGACTCGTACAGTCCGTGAAGTTCGTTATGCAGTCACCTCCACTTTCCAGTCATCTCATCCCTTTTCGGCCCGTATATCCTTCACAAAACATTATTTTCAAACACATGTAATCTATGTTCATCTGCTAAGATCGCACTCCAACTTTCGCAACCGTAAAGTATTACTTGTAGAATGATCGTTTTCTATATTTTCAATTTCATTTTCCTAGATATTAATCGCGATGTTAGAAGTTTTAGGACTGAACAGAAACGTGTGTTGCCCGAGACTAAGCGACTTTTTATTTCTTTCGTGACCACATTTTTGTTTGATACGTATGTTCCATGTATGTTCCATGTTTACTTTCTCTACGAACTCATTTATAAATCGCATATTTAATTTCCTTAATTCCCTGTGTTTCGGCTTGTTACAATGTATTTGGTTGTATCTATGTTTACCTGTAGATCCATCGCATCACACGCTACTAAGACATCGGTGTTGCTTTGTAATGCATCTATATCGTCCCTTATTAAACCTGCATCATCCGCGTATACGGACAGTTAATTCAAACCATTCAATGATAATCACTTTTTGTTTCCTTAATTTTAAAAATCGCATATTCTAACGTAAAGATAAACAATAGTGGTTTTAAGGTATCGCCTTGTTCCAATCCGTTGCGAACCTTGAAATAATCAGACAAATTATTATACACCCCTACTTATGGGGTCATTGAGACACATTTTTACTGTTGAACATTTTTTTCGCTAGTTGAACCAGTTTTATAATAATGTATAACTTTTCCCTTTGGTAGAATGGATTTTGATTTTTTCTTTGTCGCACGTATCTGTTAGTTTTGTATTATTACCATGTCAGGTATGTTAGATTCGATAAAAAGATGTTCGTGTTAAAGATAGTGAACAGAAGTTCAAGACTAAATTATATGAATAATATTTTTGCGAATAATGTATATGTAAAACCTTGAGTGTATTATATTGTGCTTTAGAGATTTCTAGTACGTTTGTGTTATATTTTTTGTAAAACTTTATGTTAATAGTTTTGTCATTGTCAAATGTACTCAAATATAAGACAATCTTATATCCCAAACTTTTCAATCACTTTCTATAAATTCTAATGGTTTCATTTATTAGTGCAGCCTCGGCGATATATTGTTGGCATAGCATTCGGGAAGTCCTGGGTTCGATCCCAACGGCCGACCATCCTGACTGAGATATTTCCAGATTTTTCCTCAGTCACACCAGATAAATGACGGTATCAGATCTTGAACATAGACCCTGACGGACACCTTCCCGACTCTTTTCCACTTCCCTATTCTGGCCGGAGTCTCAGATGCCTAAAGGTCATTAATAAAAATTAAAATTCTAAATCACTGCACCCAGATGGAAAACTCCCGAAAACTGAAATTGACACAACTTAAATTGACACAAAATCTGGCTGGTATGATCAGAAGAATATCAGGATCTTCGTGTTAAATAATGAGTATTTTGTGTTGGTTTAGGATGTATTACTATTAATAAGATACAAATACATATTTTACAGTCAAATATATGTTATACCTCAATATTCATTTTTTCGAAATCTTGGTTTTCAGGTTTATCATTTCCACATGGATTTTAAAATATAACGCAATAAGCAAATATCTGGTGTAGTAAAAACTAATCCATTATTTTTGCATGACATTGAAGGCTTGACTTACCATAGTTAGAATGATCCGATTTAGGTCACATATGCACCGTTTTGTTCGATAACGTGTTGCCATTTGGAAGGTAATATCACAATGCATCTCTCATAGAAGCAATTCTCCCTATTGGCAAAAAAATGAGACAGTCGATTTTCACAAGCCTCTCTTGAAGTGAATTTTTCACCAGCAAACGTGTTCGCCATGGACAGGAACAGATGGTAATCACTCGGTGCCAGATCCGGACTATAAGGTGGATGCATAAGAACCTCTCAACCAAGCTCCCGGAGCTTCTGGCGAGTCAATATCGATGTATGTGGCCTGGCGTTGTCCTGGTGGAACACAATGCCTCTCCTATTGGCCAAAGCTGGTCGATTGCTGGGCGATCTGGCGATTGCTGCCTTCAGACGGTCCATTTGTTGACAGTATAGTTCCGAGTTAAGGGTTTGGCTGTAGGGGAGCAGCTCATAGTAGATAATTCCCTGCCAATCCCACCAAACATACAGCAAAACCTTCCTGGCCGTCAATCCTGGCTTGGGCACCGTTTGCGCCGGCGCACCGCGCTTCGACCACGATCGTTTTTGCGTGAGGTTGTCGTACGTGATCCACTTTTCATCACCAGTCACCAACCGCTCCAGAAATGGGTCGCTTTTGTTGCGATTCAGCAGCGATTCGCAGATGGAAATTCGGTCCATGAGGTTTTTTTGCGTTAACTCGTGTGGCACCCATACATGCTTCTTTTTGTATCCAGCCTTATGCAAATGGTTCCACACGGTTTTTTGTGCAATGTTTAGCTCTTGGGCAATCGAAACAGTGCTTACATGACGGTCGGACGCGACAATGTCCATGATTTTATCGACATTTTCGACACGTGGCCTTCCAGTGCGTGATACATCTTCGACGTCAAAATTACCGGCACGGAATCGACGAAACCAAAATTGCGCGTGATTGGCTGTTACAGTATCAGGACCATAAACACTATTCACATTTGCAGCCGCCTGGCTTGCGTTTTCGCCTTTATCGAAGAAAAACTGTAAAATATAGCGTATTTTCTCTTTGCTAGTGTCCATTTTCACGCGCGCTCACAAAACACTGAGTCAACTCATCACAACTATCTGAACAGTGTTCGTAGTACGCAATCTCATCGTTTGAACGCCATCTCGTTGAACCCGATCGGACTTACACAACGCGAGATACAGATCACTGAAGCCATCTATTGGCAAAATAATGGATTACTTTTTACTACACCAGATATAAAGTAATCATTTCAAGTTCTTTGTCCTACGATGTTCGGATAAAAAAAATATCCTGCAGTCTTCTTACATACAAGCTAATTATTTGTTTCACACTTAATCCAAAAAAGGATGTATATTATAATAAACCAGCATATAGTCTAATGTTTCTATACTGTATAGTGTGTGTGTGTTCCAATACAGGCCCATGAGTATGCCATAAATACGTGCATTTAATTTGTTGTAGGAGTAGTCATTCTGTGTTAATTTTTACAATATAGTGATTTCTAATGTTACTAATGATTACTCATTGTCACGCACAATAAATGTGGGGGTTAAAGCAAAAGCTACCATCTCCACGTTTTTAGGAACCTAGTGTATATCATGACATCAGATTTGTAAAAGTGTCTAATGAATGTAAATGAAGGTAGCGCAATAATCCTTTGGGTATTTTCTAGTTTCATGCGTATTAATCAAAGGGATAAAGTACTCATATACTACGAAATTTACCATCTTTGATACTTTTTGGTTCTCCTGTAAAATTTGCTGGAGTGGAAATTGCACCTGTTGATTTTAACTCCCTCAATACTTTAATATACCATATATATTAACATCAAAATTGACTCAAAAATGATATCTGTAAAATGTAATAAAATGGTTATTTACTTACCATCAGCCAAATTTGTCGATAAGCAACAAGCGAAGGAAATCAACAAGATAGTGAAACGTACAATGGAAAATGTGTTTTTCATTCTTCTTCACTGCTAGGATAATATAGAAATAAATGAAAAATTTAATGTGGTTTCTAACATGTTAATATGAACAAAATTTCATAGGAGACTATATTTATATGTATATATTACCCCGTATGAAACATACACATCTAACAGAGTAATGTTAAAGCACATGAAAAATAACAAAGACTGCTATGCTACTTCTCTATGTAGTATCAATTGCATTCATGTACTCATTAGAAGTTGTTGTAATAATTCTTCTGCCAAAGTTGAACTCTCGTTAATGGTTATATCCTTTTCAATTTTCCGTACTAGGGTCATTCCATTGTTACCGGTCAGCAATGGCCGCTCGACTATTATAACTTCTTTTAATATTGGGTGTGTGAATCAACTTTGAAAATGTTAGTTCAGAAACACAAATGCTTTTCCTATTTATTTTTTTACGTCATTCATTAATGGCGGCCATATGTGTGTCAATGGCGCGTACCAAATTCTCAGGATGTAGGCGTTTACGGAAACCTCAAATTCTCTGCCCAGATTAGTTACAGTTTTTAGGTAGATTTCGAAGAAAAATATACTTATTGAGATCGATATGATATGAAAGTATATACTTGTATAGAATACACAGCCTAAACCGCTGGGGCTATTGAAATCAAATTTGCCATAAAGCTAGAACATCACCTTTTCATTACGAAAATGTTACCTAATGAGTTCAAAGATGCCATCTTTGATCCAAAATGGCGGAAGTAAAAAATCTATTTTCCATATCGTTTAAGCTAGATATACGAAATTTAACATAAAGGTGTATTGTCACTAGTAGTTCAAGAAAATATTACAAAATGTTGAAAAAGTCGCCATCTTGGATTCAAAATGGCCGCTGAACCCATTCTTGTATAGAATACACAGCCTAAACGGCTGCAGCTAGATATATCAAATTTGGTAACACTATACATTATCATTTGTACGTTACTAAAATATTACATGATGTATCCAAAGACGCCATCTTGGATCGAAAATGGCGGACCTAAAAAATCATGTTTCACACCGTTTGAGCTAGAGATACGAAATTTGGCATAAAGGTGCATTATGACGAGTACTTAAGGGAAATATTACAACATTTGGGAAAGTCGCCATCTTGGATCCAAAATGACCACCCAAAATCCCATTTTGCACACCGTTTGAGCTGGATAAATAAAATTTTAATTGAATTTGTACCATCATAAGTAGGGCACGACAATATGAGAAAACTTTCAAAAAGTCGTCAACTTGGATCCAAAATGGCCGCCCAAAAAGCCCAATTTCCAAATCATTGAAGGTAGAGAAACGAAATTTTCTTTGAAGGTGTATGACCAACAGTAGGTTACAATAAATGGGGTAAACTTTCCTTTTGGAGGCACAGCCCTCCAGCTGAGGGTACAGATGGATATCATGGTGGTGTAGTGCTGCAGTGAGATTTTGGTTAAGATAAAGGAGGCACATCGTCTCAAAAGCACTGAAGTTGGGGGGGGGGGGCGAACCCCTACGGGGGTCTGGTGACAGCGCTCCAAGCGAAACAAAGCGAGTATATATACAATATATACCTCACAAGACATACATATATATATATATATATATAT
>JAGDQP010035304.1:0-19659 GCA_022664845.1 Lepisma saccharinum
TAAATCATGAAACGCTCGTTTATTTCTTTTTGCAATACACGCAAAATAACGTAGAAACACCATGAGAAGGAAAAAGAAAATGTTAGTTACGAAGGAACACTACAAAATTTAGTTTCATATGAAGAAAGGGTTTATATTACTCTGAGAAAGAATTTCCGGTGGTGTACTAGTTAGCATAAGAACCTCTCAAACGTGAGGTTATGTGTTCGAACCTAGGTAACAAACTACGTGCTTTTAAAGAAATTAAGCTTTATAGAAATTATAGAAACGTAGGTTTAAGACTTCAGATAAACGTGACTGAAGTTGATATTAAATTCGACAATACTAATAATTGTACTACACTTACGAGTAAAGTACCCAAAATGAGGACTCGAGTTGCTCATCAAGTGATACCTTAAATTGAAGCTAGTGACGAGTATAGTACACCTGTCAAATCCTAGCTGCAGAGCTCCAGAAATAAAAAGGTTATGGCGGGTCAAAGTTCAAAGAGAAAGTGAATTGTATTGACACAAGTCACAACGAAAGGCAGAACAAAAGTCAGAAGGACATGGTTTTGAATTGAAATGCGATTCATGTGAAGGAAAGAGGCACGTACAAGGCACGTACATTGATACAATCAATATGTAAGTCGTCAATGAAGGCGTGTGATAAGCAGATACTTGGCTCACAATGAGCACACTTGACAAAAGAGATGTTCTCACATGAGGTCTTGTAACACTAGTCACGTATATTAGAATCAAAACAATAATCCAATGGAGAAATCCAGGGCTCGGGCTCCTCATCCAAGTAGCCGCTTTTGTAAAACGCAAACCTGATCATGTTGCGAAATCGTGAGGCGCTGAATTGGAAGAGAGTGAAGGACTGCATTCGTAAAATGTTATCCCGATGCCAGATATTAATTTCCGAGGAAGCGATAACTGTGTCAATAATGAACCTGATAAATGATTTATATGGACGGAAGAAGTAAACATCAAGTGGTTAGATGAAACCAGTGCAAGCACCAGGAATTAAACGTATGAACAGTGTTATATGATTAGGGCATAATTCATTTGATACGTTATCATCCTTATTTGCACTCCATGAATCCAGCAAAAGCAAGACTTTATCACTATCGGCAGGCAAGCTATTCCAAAATACAGAATAAAACTCTTTTAAATCACTTTTGTGGACATCACAAGCAGCTAAATTCGCTTTCTATTTGAACTTTGACCCGCCATAACCTTGTTATTACTGGAGCTCTGCAGCTAGGATTTCACAGGTGTACTATACTCGTCACTAGCTTCAATTTAAGGTATCACTTGATGAGCAACTCGAGTCCTCACTTCGGGTACTTTATTTGTTAGAAGGGTCATAAGGAACAGAAAATGAGGTAGAGAGTTCAGAGGTATTCATGGGATAAAGTATTAATACAAGCTAATTAAAGATTTTAAGATATATTTCTAGACTAAAACAATCTATTCTTTTTCGTTTGTTGGCGAGATGTTTGCAGAATTGAATCCATGCAGTATAAAAGAATAAAACGCTGTTAAATGCTTCATGTTCTGACACCTTAAAATCTGCTCTAATGATCATTTTCACGGAAAATCTGTGTTAGGCAGTGTTGAAAGCAGTACCTTGTATTGAGTGTCTGGTAGGCAAGATTTTCTTCCCAACTACCTTTCTGTATTGCATGCGATTTGCCATTCGGGATTAATCAGTTTTCTTGACAATTGAGAAGTTTGTTTCCAAAACCTGCAAGACGTTTTTTTTTTTCAAATATGAGTTAAGCACACTATTTTGCTCCTCATTGACTCTAGATCTAATTCTGAATAATTATTTGTTTCCAAAACAGATTTCGACCCATAAAAACAGCATTTAAAATCAGCATTTATTTCCAAAAACCTCTATTTCCACTGACAACTTATTTCCAAGAGCTACTAATAATAGTTTATTTCCAAAACAAGCTCCTTGCCTAAGTATTGTTGTTAGCATAGTCTAATGGTTAACGTATCGGAAAGCTAATCCTGAGGTCCTGGGATCGAAACATAGCGTGGTTATATTTACATTTTCTTTTCAGATATTTTTTCTTATGTATATACGCATTACGAAATTTAATAAAATGAGTGACCAAGGGCACATGCAGGTTATTTAAGTCAAGTTCGGTGGTTTTTAAATTGCACAGACGAATTGGAAAAAGAGTAGTTGGGAAAAATATCAGGAAAGTGTTGGGGGAAAGAGTTGCGTCTGGTAGCAAAGGCAATAAAATACACTAGGGTAAAACTTCTTTTTAAAAAAATAATAACAAGAGAAGAATCTCAAATCACTTTGTCAAATGGCCTTATGTGCAAGCAGAGACATTAAACTTCCCAGAGAAAAGCATTTATTATTAATTGTTTGAAATAGTAATCCAGCTTCATTTTCACCTTGGGACCAGTAAATAATGAAAATATAGTAATAATTACAGAAAATCAAATGCAAGTCAAATTATAAAACAGTATTGTTAATCTTTGTATTATCTCTCATCACAGTGCGAATAGATTCCTCTAGTAAGATAGTAAGAAATCCTTTTTGAAGACTGCCTAAGGAGTTATTTACGTCTGTTGTCTTAAGCTTTCAGAATACAATGAGTCACCGTATGCTTGAATGTAACAATTCGCACTGTACAGTAAATAGTTTAACAAGCTTGTAACGAAAAATGTATTAAAGCATGCACTTGCGTATTAAATATATTCTATTGAGTCACAAAAATAAAATGAAACAAGATCAACAGTTAAATGTAATAAACAATTAGAATAGGCGAGATAACTATTTATTTTAATTACATATAAATTCTGAACATGCGCTGCACATCTTTAGTCATACAAGAAGTAGAGCCTTTGTGGTTAAATTCACTCTCAATGCTATAAGATAGTGCCACGTACTCGGGGGTTCTGTTGAATTGACCATTGATCAGCGAGGCGAAATTGTCTGCCGTGCAGAAAATGGCAAGGCACTGTCGCATACTGCTCAAATTATTAGTTGCGATCCACGCACTGTGCGTAAATGGCTAGATCGACATTCGGAGGAAGGGAACAGAATGGGTCTCGTCAAAACATAGAAGTGGTAGACAACGAGCAACATACGTAGTCCGGGACCAAGAGCTTCTGGAGGAAGTTCGAAATCAGCCTTTGCGACACCGTTCTATCTTGCGGGACAAAGCTGCAGAATATGGCTGCTCACGCGAGACAATTAGGCAACGACCCAAAGCTGCTGGAATTAAGCATTCGCGCCCAGCAAGGAAAATCTTCCTTACATAAGGCAACAAGGAAACGCGTCTGGAATGGCCTTGCGCTAATGTAAATATTCCACAGGTATACTCGGTTCTCTCCATCTGGTCTGATTAGAAGGAGTTCCTGTCAGACCAGCACGGAAGAATGATCTTATACCGGCCATGCGGGACAAGATATGATCTTCAGCACGTAATCCGCACTGAGCACTCTGGGAGAGTCTCGGCTCATTTCTGGAGCTACGTGACGGCAGCGGGTCCAGGTGAACTCGTGCCTGTTCCTGGATGAATGACCAGTGCCAGCCATATTGAGGTATTGGAGTACACGCTACTTCCGTCCCTTCATCAAGGATTAACGGAACAAGAAGAGTTTATGTTCACGCACGACAACAGTGCTGTGAATAAATCACGGCAGACGAAGTCATGGTCAGAAGATCACCCTGAATTAATGTTTAAACTGGTCTCCTCAATCACCGGACCTTAACTCCATAGAACATCTTTGGGCGTTAATGGTTCAAGAATGGGAACAGCGGAGACAGGACAGGACTCAGGAACGTTTTCAGACCCACAGATTGGAAGTCTGGGATCATTTTCGTCATCATCCATACATCTGTACCCATTTGCTGAACATAAACAAAAGAAAATCGTGTATACAGAGAAATGACAATATACATTTTTTTTACATCGAAATACCTGGTGGCATTAATTTATGATTAGTATATGATATATATTTTTATGATCTGTTATGCTCTTAACAAGAGGTGTTTACTTTCAATGTTTTTTTTTTGGTAGGTGATTAAATAATTTCGTATCCACGTAAATTGGGGATTTTTCAAATAAAATTGTGTGATGGAAGGGAAAATATATTTTGTTTTTATTCCTCGAGTCATGGTTATGTAGATCCGAATGTAGTGCTAACTCATGCAGGTTGAATTTCACAAGAATTAGAATTTCGTACATTGAAATGCTTGCCACAGTTGGAAGCTTAACTGGTTCTGCAACTGTATCGGCATGGGGTATTAGTGATAATTCTAATAAGTTTTTTTTCAGTGTGAAAATTTTTAGAAGCTCGCTAGAGGAACCCGAAAATGCAATTCCATATTTAACACGAGAGAAGAACACAGCATAATATAGGGATAGAATGACAGCTCTTTCTAAGATATGAGTTAATGATGTAAACATGAATATTACTGATGAAAGGGTGCTGCAAACGTCTGATATATGTGTTTTCCAATTTAGTTTTTAGTCTATAATTAGCCCTAAAAATATAGCACTAATCAGATTGAGGAACTACTTCAATGGAACTCTTTTTTTATCATCTTGTAACACATATTTTTCGTATTTTGGTTAACATCATCTGCTGTCATTATTATAACAATTCGTATTGTTTCTAACATGCTGTATATTATAGGTTAATTGAATTGAATATTATTTATTTCCTTTACTTATCTCTGGCTCAGAACGAGAAAGTCTATCTTTTTGTTAGAGCGTTGAACTGGTGTCCGCTTGGTCCCGGGTTCAATTCCCGGCTGGAGTCCCACTTTTCGGCGTCCACCCAGGGTCGTGAGGAAAACTTGGGAGTCACGTGAATAAAGACGTGACGGCCACTCGCTCTAGAAAGCGACTAATACGCCTGTTCGTGGCTATGTGACGCACAGCGATGACAACACTGCCGTCACCGAGGTTGAAGCAGTTCCACCAAGCGCTAACAGATGGCGTTGATGCAAGCTCAGGACCTATCGGTCTGTAACGCCGGTGGTTATGATTTATATAAACAGGAATACGAGTATTGTGATCATTCCGGGATGTCTGGGCCTCATGCCTCATGCCAGACTAGATTTCAGAATAAACAAACAGGTATTTAATTGTAAAAATGGGCTGTTGACATAATAATTTTAACAATTCCAATTTGTTACTTATAATATTGTGGACATAATGGGATAACACACATCGAAGCCGCCACTGTTTCTAGCTCAGACATGTAACTGTTTGTACTATCTCGCCAGGGTCGTTGGCTCAACACGGAAGAAATTCCTGTAATACTGCTTTCGATATAAATACAGCGACAGCAAAGAAGAAGGGAGAAGAGAGAGATTACGGAGAGTTTACCGCGTGGAGTTGGGAGAGATCGCTGTGGGTCTGCGCTGCATTGCTCAAATTAGGCAGGTCTTCTTGTTCGTGACCTGCCCTTCCAGCCAAAGACTGTGAAGGCTTTGGGCGCAATAGAGCCAATCATTCTATGGGACATAATGAATTGGGCGTCACTTGGGAACTAGCGAGCTAGCTGGTTCTTGCATGGTGGAAGCCTTGTTGGAATTTGGGAACGTCGGAGCCAGCAGCCCTTGTCTGAGCCCTTTGTAAGTGGTAAATGGAGCTGTGATTCGGAATGCTTGATACGAAATTCTTTGCCGCTGGTGGGACTCGTTCCGCCCGTTTTCCCATGATTAGTGTTCAGTCCTGGGGTTAATAAACACACCTTTTTAGATGAGTTGAGCATATTATTCCATTTGGTTCCTAGTGTCAATTTCCCCATTTATGTCTACCTTTCAGCTATGTCGTCCCAGAATATCCTACCAAATGTTTTCGCTTCAAGGCAAAGTTTTCCTCAGGTTCTCCAGACGAACACTAAGAAGGATATTCACCTCGTTGATCCCGGTTGGTTGGAGGCCACATGGTAATTCGTACATTACCGGTGTATCCTCTCGGTATTCGCCTATCCAGGTAAAGGGTTGCCTCAGTCACGTCAGGCGAATGCTTGGATGGTACTCAGACTTAAGAGACAGAAAGTCTTCAATCCACAATATACGGTTCCTCTTGTATTACTAAAAAAAATTAAAAGGTAGTCAACTTCTATTTAACTTTTCCTTTATTTTCTATTTCAATGAAAATATTTGTGTTCTCGCAGAGGGCATGGGGCACGCAAGCAATTTCGCTGCATAGTAGAGTGACAGTGTGACCCCTTTGAGAATGACTGTTATGATAAGTGTAGTGAATGTTGAACAGGTGCTGCACAGGGTTTCTCGCGATGCAATTTTAATGACATTCGGTCGTAATGCAGAATTATTATTCACTGGTACTTATATGAACGGAAAAGATATATATATATGGGCAACGCCCTAGCCGAGCTGGTCTATCGGTTCCCGTAAGATCACCGAAGTCAAGCAACTCTGGGTCTGGTCAGTGCTTTAATGTGTACCGTTGCAGTACTCCAGATGGTGTTGATTGTGCGCCGTCCACCCAGCATCGTGAGGTCAATTGGGGAGCTACCTGAATAAAGAGGTAGCGATCACAGTTGAGAGCTTCGGCTCTCCTCTCCCAACACGTCTGGTCAGCGTGGGAGCAGTAGACCACCTCCTCCCTGCGGGAGAGGCCTCATCCAGTAGTGGATTGAATATGGCTGTGTATTATATATATATATATATTAAATTTATATAATTAAGAGCGTATATATCTTAAATACGCTCTATAAGTCAAAGTAAAGGCACTTCTTAAAACCATTTTCTCATTTTCGATTTTTGTGTGAGGTCGGCGCTAGATGAATCATTATAGCAGGCAATTAAAATTCATTAACCCACATTGCGTAGCACGTTACAAGTCTTTCTTTGTGTTATAAATTTAGTTCTGAACTCGTAGAAAAATCAAAATTGAAAAAAAAGATATTATTTACTATTCAGTGTATTTATGTCGGTTTCACTTAATTTTTTCAACATTTTTGTTTACATTTAAATATCTTTGTAATCTCCAACTTCGGGCATGGTATTGCCCCATAAATAATGTCTCTGAATACAGGTGATATATAAGACGCGTTAAAGGAGGTTGCATCCAACACGAAAGGGGCAATTTTCGAATATTGATTCCTTCCACCTTACCCTATCCAAACTCGAAACTCTTCACACCATATATGAAATTTTTTTAGTAATTTTCCTCTGATAAACCAGAGTTGTCAATTTTGTAAGAGCCGATAACCATAAAAGTTTCTGATCAGATGCAACGCTATAAAATTTAATTTCCCGCCAGATAAAAAAAATCGAATTGGCAATTCTACACAGCCAAAACGGTATTTAAATATGAGAAAAAGTTATTATATGTGCACCAAGAAACATTTTATTTTCTCGAGAATGAAATTTCTGCCTTCTCACTTAACGAAAAATAAGACCATTCTCCCTAATCTTTGGAAACTGGTACTTTTCCACTTTAAAGCAGAATACTGATATCTCATTTCTAAAGATTTTTTCTCGGTGGATAGATAAGAACCTTTTTGTCGATCTTAAGAAACATCCTTTTGCTGTACACTAACCAAAATATTCTTTATTCTATTAATAAGTCTAGTTTATATAGCGATGAATTAGAAGAGAAATTTTGTGGAGAGGATGAATCAAAATGGAAATTATGTATTTATAGATAAAGTGAACCTTGCCGTTGATTTATAAATGTATGTTAATAGGAAATCTAAACTTTATCGACCCGACAGAATTAGTATCTGCTTTCATTTCATATTCTTTCTTTCTGGCTATATTCTTGTAATATTTCTTGTAACTATGGCAGTTTTCTTAATCAAAATGAGAATGCTTAATGTAAATAATTTGCACAAAACGTAAATAATACACACAGGAATTACATGTTATTTAAGTTCACGTTTTAAGCTCATCTTTCAGAAGCGTGCTTATATAATCCTTCGTAAAGTATACTAAAATAATGGATGGAAAGCAGATGGAACAAAATAGCAGCATGTTGGACAACGGTCTTTCAAACCATCTTCTATTTTCTGCTACAGAATATATAACAATGCAATAGTCTTATATACAACGATGTAACAGTGATTCCACCAGACCTTCCATGTTTGGGATGTTTACCCCTAAACTTTAAAATTTTTACTTTGAAAAATCGATAGAAACCGTACAAAATGTCACTTGTCGTACTTTCTCCCAATTTTGGCTTTACACCCCCAAGCTGTAAATCCTGGTGGAAACCCTGATGTAGACAATTTTTTCTAGTGTGTTCAGTTTATTGTAACCACCAATTAAAGATTAGATTTCTTTTCGTCGGATATGTGAATGAAACACATACAGAGAGAAAGGGAAACAGACGGGTAGATAATTCGGCGAGAAAAATACTTTTGTTCGTTTAAACACGGCAAAAATCCCAACTTTTGGTGTGTTCCAGCTAAAACTTCCAGAGTTCCGGCGGTACTCGCAATTTTCCGCCAGCTAACTACCTCATTATAAAGCCTATTTGGTCTGCAGTAAAGAGAGGTTTCGTTTTAATGTAACTAATTCCTAATCAAAAATAAACACTTAATGGCCTCCTTCAAAAATAAGGGGAAACTGTCAGCTAATTTCTTCTTCTTCTTTTTTTTTGCTAGGGCATCAAGCAGCCACTAGCACCCTTCAGAGGGTTACGCCCTCTATTTCGGGAAGAGGAGTAATAGGATAAATGGGAATAGGAAAGATGGCTGGTCTATTATATTGTTCTAATCCTTTATTTATTTAATTATCTCAATACGTGGGTATTATAAGCTTAGCTTATAATCATATTGCAGGTTGGGATATTCAGGTGATGATGTGATGGTAGATGATCGTGAGGTGCACTTAGACGCCACAACACGTTGATACAAAATATACTGGTGATTGATGATTCTTCTTACCTAGGGGCGTCTCTAGGTGCAATGACAGACAGGTGAGCCCTTGTTAAACATAGATGATTACAGTGCAGTCATGGAAATGATATGCGATATGATGTGATCAGTGAAATGGCGAGGACTTTAGTCAGGTTGGGTAGCGATGTTTGTATGGAAGTGTACGTAGGGTCCAGAGTATGTGGCTTTGAAGTCGGCTTGGAAAGTTTCTTTGGCTGCATGTTGAATGAAAGTAAGGACTTTTTCACTATCGAAAGGGAAAATATTTTCGAGAGTAAGGGTGATGAGAGTGAGGACTTGTTCTACTGTTATGGGTTCCTGGTTGGAGGTGATGGGTGGTTGTTGGGATTGCTCAGGGAGTCTGAGAGGTGCAATATAGGCTGGAGTATCTGGTTCTAGTTAGGGACGGTCTTTACATTTGTAGCTGAATGTGGGATGGGATTCGCCACAGGTTGTGCATTTGGATGGAAACTGAAGGTTTGTGCAATCTTTAGTTTTGTGTGTTCCAGTGCAATGTCCGCATTTAAGCTCATTAGGACAGTGTTGAGGATAGTGAGCATTGTAGGACTGGCATTTCTCGCATCTCAAAGGCAATGGAGCTGATGTTCGTGAAGGCTCTACTCTATGTCTTTTCAGGTATATGTAGGCACCATTGGCTAGAAGGCTGTGTATTGTAGGCTGATGAGGAGTAAGAACTCTGACCATGTAGCTTCCTTCTTTGGTTTTAATACGGATGCATTTGTGTATTTATGTCCCTCAGTCTGAAGTTCCTGTTCTGCCTCTGTATCTGTAACGTCCAAATCTACGCCTCTGATCACTACGGATAACATTGGAGAACGTTTTGGAGGCGGTGGTTGACGTATAGGCTGTTGGTTCAATCTGGTTAGTGAAGCTTGTTTCCCAAAGATCTCATAGCTGAATTTGTTTCTGATGGTGGTTGCTAAGTCGGGATTTGATGATTGCAGTATGATTCCATTTCTAGTGGGTATGATCCTGGTTATTGATTCGCGAGAGACATACTTTTGAAGTTGCTGAAGTAGAAGCTTTGGACTCTGAAATCTGGTGTCGTAATTGGTGAATAGAAAGGAGTGCGTAACTGTTGTAGTTGAGCCTGCATTGTCCAATGGTGAATGATCTGAAAGGTCCATAGAGTGCACTGATTCTGAATCGGAATTGCTGATGGTGTGTGATTTCTTCTGGCGGTGAGTTGGAGCTAGCTGAACGTTGATGAGATGGAGAACGAGAAGAATGCTTAGACTGTGTATCAATACTACGTCCATGTTTGGGAATAGCGCCAAGATTGGATGATGTTGAACTGGTTGCAGTAGATGACCTCTGAACAACGGGTGGCACTTGATATTTTCCTGTAGATGTTCTATTGTTCGGCATAATGGAAGGAAATGAATGATGTGAGGATTAACAGATGATAAATCGCTACGATCGGTCAATGTGCAGTGACCGCTGTTATCTCAAACTCAACTCGCACCCTTCGACACTGAGCAATGCCGTCAGTCCCAATGCGGTTGTATATGTACTGTTCTCACTCGTGCGTCTGCTACACGAGATCCTCGGGAGTACATTAACAAGCCACAGTTAGGCTAGGTTTGAATAGGTTTGCAAAAGATCTGGCTACACTACCTAAGACTGGCATGTACCAGGTGAGTATTCCGTCAGCTAAACTTCCTTCTCCATTTTCTATCAGTTTGCTAGGATAAATGGTTGCCAGAATCTTAAATTTATTGTCAACCAAACTGCCCAATTCAAAACACATAGATTAGCAGTAGCATTATCTTTAAAACAAAAATTAGTCGGGCGCGAGTTTGTAAAATATTAAGTGAACTTAATTTCATGCTGTCTGTAGTGCGCATTTCTTAGAGGATTTATTGTTCTGTCACCTATCGTGCACACACTTTACGACACTGTCTTCATGCTCTTGTCAAATTCATGTAGTGCAAAAATTATAGGATAAACTTACCAATTATTTGCTTCAAAATATAATATAAACTTCAATCCACTAGTGGATGAGGTCTCTCTCCTATGCTCCCACGCTGACCAGGTGGGTTGGGAGAGAAGAGCCGAAGCCGAAGCTCTCACTGTGATCGCCACGATCTCTTATTCACAGCAGTTCCCCAATTGTCCTCACGATGCTTTGTCGTCACCGAAAGTTTTAGCCCCCACCGGGAATCGAACCCTGGACCGCTCGCACTGAAGTCAAGCGCTCTACCGACTTGGCTACATAGGAGCTCATGTATGTAAAATTTGCTTTTGACGTCTTACCTTCCCCTGGAAGTTAGATAAAATGTTTCTGGTGTAAAGGTTCCGGGTAAATGACGTCCAAAATATGGTTATTAGGTAAAAGAGGACGTGTTTGTCAACAATTTCAACCCCCTCTTTCCCCTGAACCAAACAAGGGTGCAAAAAACTTAGAGAAATAGACCATAATCTCTCTTACTGTGCTTTCATTTGCATTCATCCCTACATTGAATTTAAACAACAAAGTACAAATACAAAGAATTACCTCAGTATATGTCATTTTGAGATCCATTTTGTTCTTCCTTGTAATGGCTGGCCCAAGGATATTTCTCTGTGGACGTTATCTTGTTTAATAATGTTTATTATTAGAGGTAGGCATGAATAGACCTGAAGTATAAGCCATCATATTGTAACTGTTATGGTGTTTAATAGCGTGGAAATCAAAAGTTGCTTCTGCTGCAGTCACTTCACCTTCCAATTTACTACACAGTTTCACAAAGAAATCTGTTAATTTGGCTGATGAAGTTTCTCCTCGAATTGACTTTTTATGTTTTTCAGAGTCCTCGTGTGATTGCGGATCGAATCCTCCTTTATTTTCTACAGAAACAAACGTAACCGGTTTACATATCATGCATTCACCTTCAACATCATCTCTACCCCTTCTGAAACTTCTATCTTATACTTGTTCTGTAATTCGACATAAAATTTACATTTTCTCTTCGGCATTTTGTCGCACACGATTGTAAACAAAGCACACACCAACAGGTGTTACCCAAAGCATTAACGAAAAGGAAGTCGGAATTAGAAGCTATGTACGCACAGCATTGCCACCTAGCGGGTCTCAGCAAATTTGAAAACAGAATACGCTCGCTAAGCGCAAGACTAAGTGTAGTCACACATAAAAAAAATTACTAAAGAAAGTCGTTGGATCAATAAACTTTGTGCGCAAATTTTTCTTTATTATGAAAACATCACTGGTGTGCTATTGTCTAGTAAAGTTACGCACAGCAAAACCCGGACATTACTAAATTCAACATTTATGATCTCGAAAATAAACTCAGAAACTCTTCGAAGCCCACAAAAAGCTGAAGAATGTAAACGATTATAACATTTCGGCGCTACCGCCATCTTGGATTTGTAAGTACAACATTTTATGTCTTGCAATTGAACCGAGCGTCGCCGGAAAGTCCCTGATCAAAATGTTTTTGGTCAAAATGCTATTATCGTACTATACATGGAAGCCTATAAAGATCTTGCTAGATAACCTATTATTATTATTTTGTTGGTTGGCAACAATGAACGTCGTGTAACACGTTACAGGAAGGTAAAGACAAAAATGTACACCAATGACGTAACTCGAGTTGGATCTTCGTTCGAACAGCTCGAGTGCTCGATATTCATTTACGCTCGAAGTTCCACGAAGTAGATTCTTGCCTTTTCTCCCACCTTTCGAACGTGACTACTTGCGGATTCGCATTTCGAGCCATCGAAATATGCTCGTTGCAGACCTCTAGTTGTAGCGTTCTGAACCATAATTTATAATTTTCATTAGATTCGTTGATGTCGCAAAACCAGCCTTTTTTTTTATATATTACTCGTGAGAAATCGCGCGCGCTCTATTTTTGGTTGCACGCCACAAACTACCCTTACGTTCAAATGCAATTCGTTTGAATTAGACAAATGTTCAATAGAACATATTTCGAGGAGAATTTTGTGATGAACATTTTTGGTCATTTTATTTTCGCCAGAAATGGGGTAAATAGAATAGAAATAGTTATTCGTTTGTGTAGTACATACAGGCTATGGCGTTATTTCAGTTTTTGCTAGGTGCGAAGACCTTGATATGATACATTGCTTCGCGACTCCCAAATATTTCGAAGCATAATTTTTACTTTATATTCTACAACATGTGGGAGGTCTGAACCCCAACCACATCCTCGAGAGCACCCCAACTTAAAAAAAATACGGTCGAAAGAAAGCGTGCAAAACTACACTTACACCCCCAATTTTGATCCCTCCTCCTCAAACTCAAAATCCTAACGGCGGATTTCATTTAGGTAATTCACATATATCTCTACACTGTTAATATGATATAGCTAAAAACAATTAACGCTTATATCAGACAAAAAATGAAGGCATGTTAATTGTCAATTTTTTATAATGTGTGATTGATTTACAGCAGATGAAAGGTTCTAATGTATTAAAGGGTAACGTCTTGGCTTGATTTTAGCAATCATTAACAAGACCGTCAATACACATTTCCTTACCCTCCTTGCGCTCCACAACCAAATCATCAACGGCGCGAGTCGATCATAGGAAAATGATGTCCGAAGGTAGTTGTTCAATCTTTTCAGAACAGAAAGAAAAATCGTTAGAGGCAGTGGGACAGTGATAGAAATTCCCAATGACAAGATGAGAATAAATAGCCTATTAACACATTCATCTATTCTCTGGACATATCATATTGAACTCAGTGTCTTGAGGTGGATACTACTAAACAATTCGGATTCGAATCCGTTTAGAGGCTGACCAGTTAGTAGAAGGGACAAACTCAATAAATAAGTTCTCATCGAAATAGAGAAAAAAAACGCTTAGAGTCTTGTTGTGGGTGACAAAAATTCCATTAGAAAATTAAGAAAATTGACAAGGTACCGAGAAAAGCTCAAAGTAAAAATAAAATAAATTATTAAGAAAAAAGCAAAAGCTAGACTTTCTTAGCAGATGCGCACCAAGCAAAACTATCAGATGATTCAACCGAATATACTATTCTGGGTAAAAATAAGCAGTACCGAAGAGTTCAAGAATTACCGATCAATCAGAACTGACAGAAGTTTTTTTTAATATTATCAGAACAAGATACGGTGGTATGGTAAGTACTTTTGTTTTTCATTTCGACTAGCTTATTTGTTCTCACTCTATACCGACAACCAACTACTGTATTAACAGAAAAATTGTTCTGAATTACGCCACTAGGGTACCTGGGATTCTACAGCGTAGTGACAAATAGGCAATTCGTGACGGACTAAAAATATTAGTAGGTTCCATCCAGGAATTTGTTTGTTTCTCTTGGTGTATGGTGTATTTATGTAACATATTTTCAGAAGTAAAGTAATGAAGCGACAACTATCGTTGTTTGATGTGTTAGAGGCTAAACGAAGGAAGGATGAAGATTCTACTCGGAAAAAACAAAGACCTAGACTGGAGATGCAGGTCAAAGCGACATCTTTTCCGTGGAGACGAAGAAGTCAAGTAAGTACTCAATTACTCAATACAATTACTTAAAAGTATTTTCAAATTACACAATTACATACATTTTCCCCTTTTTGCATTAAATATATGTGCAAAAGCAAAATAACAATAAAAAAGGTATTGATTTGAAATAAGATACACACTGGGAACGAGATTAAAAGCATTCATCAATTCAGTTTCTTCCTTTTAAAACAAAGTATTCCACAGTAGACATCTGTATATATACATAAGGACAATGCTCTTTTGTTTTTTCTTTTATTCTCTTTATTGTTGTCCAAGCGAATAAAAAAGACTACTTTTCTGCACCTACCAAAACGTGGTTCTTTTAACTTCTTTTGTTGGGTTCTTTTCGTCTCTCGCACGACGGGAAAATAAAGAAAAAACAAGACTATAAACACATACACAAACAAAACTCAATCTTTTGTTGGTCGACTACAATCGCCTGGTGAAATTGAGGGGAACACCTGGGAAACTAGTCAAGGTGAATCGGCGGTAGGACTTGATTCATTCGAACATCTTCAGCTACCCAGTGAAACTCTGAAATCCAAGATGTTATTGACTCAGCTAAGGGCATAAGGGGGGAATGGGGGCATTTTCCCTCTCACTGTTTGTCAGCTTCCCATTGTTTGGTAGGATAATTTTGCTCCTAGAGGGGGAAACCTACATCTACAAACTGAGTTCACTCCTCATTGGAAATTGGTATAAACACCACTGGCTAAGAGGGTTGGGTTGCATTACGCGTAATTGTATTATTTTTATTCCTTCAGAATGTGACATGTCACGTCTATTTCACACAGCATGAACCATTTCATTCCCTATAAGTTATAAAAATATATATGTGAGTTAGCATGTAAGCAATCTTTTTTTTTCTAATTTTGGTAATAGTTTCAAGAAGAAAATAAGCTTTATAAGACGTAAATTGTGACATTGGTACTTTTTTTTTGACAATGTCTGGAATCAAAGGATACTAAAGACGCCTTGGAAGTAAATTCTACATTAGCTTCTCAGGAAGATGAAAAACAATGCCATGTACACGTAGTGAGTTTTTGGAAGAGAAGCCTTCTCAACTGCCGATAAAAGAGCCTCATGCAATTGGGGAAAGAAACTTTTCTTTTCAAGAAAAGTGCTATCGAGAATTTCCTTGGCTTCATTTCAGCAAAAATAGTAATGGAGTGGTGTGTTTTATATGTTTTAAAGCCTCTATTATGGATCTATTTACAAAGACTGAGAAATTACAAAAACAGTTACGGGAATCAGACTTAACTAATGGTAATACTATGCGGAAGTGGAACAAGGCGCACGCAAAGTTTCTGTCCCATCAATCTAGTCTTGTGCATAGGGAGGCAGTGGAAAAAGTAAGTGCATTGAAGAATGTGTCTGTGTGTGCTCAGTTGTCTGAACACGTTAAAGAGCAGCAAAAGAGGGCGAGGTTGGCATTAAAGGCAATGTTTGAATCTGCAATGTATCTAGTTCGTCAAGGGCTTCCTCTCAGGGGACATTGTAAAGAAAGTGGGAACCTCTTCTAGCTCAATGAAGTGAGGAAAAATGATATCCCAGAATTGAAAGAATTCCTGTCACGAAGAAATAATTTCAGTTCTGACCCAATCCAGAACGAAATTTTGTAACTCATGGCTGACAGTATTTTACGTAATATCCGAAATGAAATTCATGAAGGCAAGCTGTTTAGTTTGATCGTAGATAAAACTAGTGATATTACTGGTCATAAACAAGTTGCAATTTGTGTAAGAACTGTTAAGCACTTTGAACCCCAAGAATTATTTCTGGGCTTGTATGAAACTTCAAACACCACTGGAGAAAATTTGTCAAATCTCATTTTAGATGCTTTGATACGGTTTGGCCTTGACATTAAAAATTTTGCGTGGGCAGTGTTATGACGGAGGAGCAAACATGGCAGGTATTAGAAAAGGTGTTCAGGCATTGTTTAAGGAAAAGCAGCTTCTAGCATTATTCGTAGATTGCAGTAATCATAGTCTCAACCTCGCCTTGCAAGATGTAGTGAAGTCTATTCCTTTAATTCGCGATGCGTTTTCCTGGGCACATGAAGTAGGGGTTCTCCTGAAAGACTCTCCGAAAAGAATTGCATTATTTGAAGAAATACAAGCATCAGAGTGCAACTCGGCTCATATCACACCTCGACCTCTTTGCCGCACAAGATGGACAGTTCGATATGCATCTATTTGTGCGCTTCTAATCAATTATCTAGCCATTATTATTTTTCTGAATACGTTGGCTGATACGAAAGAAGACTGCTCTTCAAAAGCCAGGGGACTGTACGATAGCTTGTCAAAAGGTTCCACCTATTTTGCATTGTTAATATGTGAGTTAATATTCGGTGTAACAGAAAAGTTGAGCGTTACATTACAATCTTCAACTCAGTCTTTCAGTGGAGCAAAGGAAGCACTTACTGTTGTTCTGGAGACTTTGAAGACAAAACGAGATAACGAAACTTTCGAGACACTTTAGTCCACAACAAATGAAAAAGTGGAAGAATTTGAGCTTACTCCGCCTTCCTTGTCTCGACGTTGACGTGTTCCGAGGAAACTGGAGTTTCTCGCTTCAACTCAGGAGATGCCTAACTCGGTGGATGCAAAAAGTATGCTACGGGCAATTTACTACAAAATTTTGGACACAATATGCGCAGAAATTGAAACTCGGTTCAATCAACCAGGATTTGAGGAATGTTGTATGTTAGAGCAAATTCTACGTACTGATAAAGAAATCCCGAAGGAAATCGATGATATTTTGGAAAAGAGAAACATTTCATCAAAGCAGCTGCAGAGCGAACTAGACATATGCCGAAGGATTGTAGATTTTTCGAATCTGACAACTGCAGTCTCCCAGTTCAAACAACTCCACGGGGAAACACGACGCTTATTTCCCGTAATTGAAGAAATTCTCAAGACTATTCTGGTGATACCTGCATCATCAGCAACTTATGAACGTAGCTTTTCTTCCTCTGGCGCATTAAGACATATCTGCGATCAACTATGACACAACAACGACTTAATCATTTATGTATACTTCATGCATACCAGGAACGGGTAGATAATCTCAACATTGATGAACTGATCCATAGCTTTGTGAACAATGAATCTAGGATCTCTCTTTTCGGCAAAAAATAACTGGTCGACATTTGGCAGAATTCTAAAACTGTGGAAGGGGTTGTTCGTTTTGATAAAAATTAAATGATCAACATTCGACAAAATTTTCAACCTGAAATGATGTAAATGTTCTTTTGGCAAACATTAAATGATTATCATTTGGCAGAATTTTTAAACGGGAGTGGTGTGCAATTTTTGGGAAA
Source organism: Lepisma saccharinum (assembly GCA_022664845.1). Taxonomy (NCBI): domain Eukaryota; kingdom Metazoa; phylum Arthropoda; class Insecta; order Zygentoma; family Lepismatidae; genus Lepisma; species Lepisma saccharinum. Next base: position 17,707 of record JAGDQP010035304.1, read on the forward strand.
ATTTTTAAAGTGGTGGAAGTTTTTTTAATTGATAGATATTTGGCAGAAATTTCAAACTGGAATAGTGTAAGCGTTCATTTGGCCAAAATTAACTGATCGACATTTGGAAGAAACTTTAAACTGAAATAATACAAGCGGTAATTTTCTTTAAGCAACACTTTTTTCATGCAAAGTTCTTTCGACGAAGGAAGGCGTACGATAATACATATCTGGTTGAAGGTGATGGCGCATGGATGAAGGAAAGTTATACATAATTAGTAGGGCTTAGTTGTTCTCAGAGCGTCGTGTTCCGTTGCAGTATTAAGAACTGTAAATTAACTTTTTACACGGGTTAATAGGCCTATCGGGGAACTTCCCGTTAAAAAAAGGCAACGCATCATGTGACAGTATCTCATAGGTGGTGTGGAAATCTGTCGTGGAACTTTTACAGAATTAAATTGTGCAGGGAAATGAAAGCAATTATTTCTTTCAATACAATAAAAAAACAACAATAAAAAACAAGCCTTTAACATATTTCCCATAACTTATAAATGAAAATTGGGACTCTTTGCTTACTTTCAAGGAACAGTAAAACAAACATTTACAGGCCTAGTCATAATTTAGTGGGGGTACAATTGAAAACAGTGATTCAGTTCATACTTTAAACTGTAGGTTCCATTTTATATATCCTCGGTACTGTAAAAATCAAACAAAAACAACTTAATATTACAAATACTACTACTACTTATTATTATTACTATTACTTGCAATTATTATTATTATTATTATTCAAAACAGCTTTCTGGCCTGGTTGAAGTGGAAATTTAAGGCTTTTAATAACATGAGCTTGACAAGTATTCGAAAAGAGATCTGTCTGCCTTCACTGACACACAAGAGGAAATTATATGACCTAAAGTTTTTTCATGGTCTACTGCATGGGACCGTCTATCTTGAGGATTTCATTTTTCTACGAATTCCTTTCTGTCTAACTAGGAAGTTTGCTCCCTTTTCTTGTTTTAATTTTCGTAACTCATCTATTTATAAATCTATCTTTACCGCTAATAAGTATTATGAAATTTTTTATCTCTTTCAAACTAAATTTTACATTATACGTAAGCAATTTTTACATCTATTGAATGACTATATTTTTACATCTATATCTGGTGCCATTCAGTATTTTATCTTCTTGGCTTTTATCTCTCTGAGTTTTATGGTGTCTATGTGCCATTAAGTTAAATATGAAATTACTAAATAGATACATGTTTGTGCCTTTAATTTTCTCTTATTTTGTTATCATCTGGCTATATTTTTTCTGTTTTAATGTAATTTTTATTCCATATATGTAATTTTTTTTAATCAATTATTTGTTTCAATATTATTGTATTATATGCATGCTACAAGCTATCTTTTTTACTTGCATTGAACCATGATTTGTTTATATGTTCTTCTATTTTATGCATGCTGCATGTATTTTTTTTCCTATTATTTGTAATATGACTATGTATTTTCTCTCTCTCATAGTTCTATGTAATTTTATAATCGTATTCTTGTGGTGCACTAGTGGCGATTCCAGCTGTATGTTTACCAAATAAAATCTTTTCAACATTATTATTATTATTATTATTACAAGTCCCCAGGCAAATTACAATACATTTAGTACTCAAACAGAATCTGAGTCTGTACCCCCCCAAACGAAAATCGTTCCTGCGCCGCTGCCGTATAATATATATATAATATATAAATAAATCACAGCCATATTCAATCCACTAGTGGATGAGGCCTCTCCCCGAAGGGAGGAGTGGGTCTACTGCTCCCACGCTGACCAGACGGGTTGGGAGAGGAGATCCGAAGCTCTCACTGTGATCGCCATTGTCCTTACCGAAATTTTTGAACCCCCACCGGGAATCGAACCCGGGACCGCTCGCATTGAAGTCGAGCGCGCTACCGACTAGGCTACGCAGGAGCTCTTTATAT
>JAGDQP010035305.1:2664-19658 GCA_022664845.1 Lepisma saccharinum
GTTTGTGATGTTCATGTACGCCTGTCTTTGTATACTGTGAGGTAAGTACCTTCGTGTCTACCATTTTTATCATCTTACATAAATGATGAAATAAGGAAGAAAAAAAGGTTACTTATCATCCTGAGCAAAAGTTGCCCAAAGGCCATAAAAATTAAATTAATATTCGGAGGTTACTTATAATTTAGTAGACACAGTGAGACGAAAGACTAAAAAACACGGCGAAATTAATACTGTCTGAAGGATAAGGAAATGTTGATTGGATCCTGGTCAGGAGCATATAGCTGTACTATCTGCTTAACATTCACAGATTATAAGGATATAGCATGCTTCATCTCTAACTAAGCGCGAATAAACCGAGCTGTTTAACGATTTCGGATCAGAGACTTTTTGCGTCGCTACGTAGGGTTTACTTTGAATCACTGTAGCTTTGGTTGTAATTCACACAAAGCAGTAAATGAGTTTTTTTCTCGTCAAGGACCAAGAAAGAAAATGGCGTACATTTTGTGGAGCTGAGGGAAATCCCTATTCCAATTCACTTTCTCAAAAAGTTTTTTTTAAAGAAAAAATGCTGGGTCGTAATGGAACCGAACTTGGTAGGGATTTTTTCTCAGAACAGAACCAATGTAATATTTCTATACGTTGGCATAGTTTCGGGAAAATTCCTCCAACAGGTATTTCCAAGTAATTTTTGTATATGGGTAGATAGTTTAAACGTTTGAGTATGTAATTTGGCATATTGTTTCTGTTTGCTTCACTACACACGTTATAATTGTAGTTTAATAGTAAATGACTCTTTCTGTATTTGTTATGGACCCTAGAATAAAATTGTATAAGGATTTATGAGGTAAAGCCCCAACAAGTACAGGAAGAAAACTCCCAAACGAAAACTGGTGGGAAGAAGGAAATTTCGTCTTATTTATACCTAATTAAATTCCTCTAGGGGGATAATTAATCATGCAATCAGTGTTCGATTTGCTGGGAGGATGTCGGGGACTTTTCCTGGTGCGTGAGGATTTCATCCCAGATTGCTGATTCCGAAGATCATCCCAACTAATGATAAAATCTTTGTATTTCTACCCAAACAGGTAGTATGTTGAAACTTACCAGCAACCACTAGTTTTAGGGTCCTCTTCGTAATTTATAAGAAATCGAACACTGCATGTAATAATGCAATATGCGTACCAATGCTACTGCACAATATCATCAAGTTTGGTCAAATTGTGTTGAATAGCTGATTTGGAGGGATTTTTTCAAATAGGGAAATTTGCATTACAAAATATTGCATAATACTTTAACACAGTAATCTTTTCGTTTAATAACCGCTTGTTCAAGGTATGCATTGCATCAGAGCCCATTGACGGACTAAACTCTCAACCCAAAATAGAATCACAAATAGTTGGCAAGTCTTTCAACTGCAGACTTAATTTTATCCTTTAAATTATCTATTATGTGCAAATACCTTGACATAAAGAAAGGCATTTAGTTTGAAAGTTACATTTAAATTAGAAGAAAGATAATATCAAAGTAAAGCAACAATTTCTGCCATAAAGAACGGTTTAATTCACGAAGCAACGAAACAATAATAAAGAAATTTTTAATTTTGACCCTCAAAAAATAACAAGTTAGAAAAACCTTTGTAATATGATTTTAGAAATGTCTGAATTAAATTAAAAAGCTGCACAAGTGTAAATATTCAAAATAGTCAGAAAACGTACTATACCACGTAAATTATTTTTGGAGAATACAGCTAACCTGCAGGTAGTTTTCTGCTGGTAATGCTACTAATAGGATGTCAATTTACTGTGGAAATCATTATATTTACACCTTATTTTAATATGAAACTTCTTATAGTCATGTTGAGTGTTCGATTTGTGATAAATTACGAAGGGGGGATACTAACCCTAGTGGTTGCTGGTAAGTTGCAACATATTACCTGGTTGGGTAGAAATACAAAGATTTTATACCTGGTTGGGATGATATTAGGAATCATCAACCGGGGCTGAAATTCTTACGCACCAGGGAAAATCCCCGGTATCCCCCACGGCAAATCGAACACTGGTCATGTTCGTTTTTAAAACTGAAATTTACGAGGTGCATTCAAGTTATAACACCTCCTATTTATTTTCAGATCTGGTAATAGATAGAAACGTGCTGTTCTTTTTAAACACACGAGCACTCGTTGGCAATGCGTGACCGAGATGGCAGCACCGCACGGCACACAGAACTCTAGCGGTAGTGGCGAGAGTGATGACTGCTTTAGATACTTACGATACTCGTGAAATGGCGACATTTTCATTACAAGAACAGCGTGTAATCATTCGTTTTCTCCATTTGCGTGGTGTGACACCGCTTGAAATTCATCGACAGTTGAGTGAGACATGTGGTGATGGTGTCATGGATGTGTGTAATGTGCGTTCGTGGGTGCGACAGTGCAAAGAAGGCAGAACGTCGTGTGACAGCAAACCAAGCATATCTCGGCCTCGCACAAGCCGGTTTGACGACATGATCAAACGAGCGGAGAAAGTTGTGTTGGAGGATCGCCGAATGAGTGTGGAAAAATTGCCTCCAAAGTTATCATTTCCGTTCAGGATTGAAAAACGTCATCCATGTCTCATCCATTGTCACAATGGATGAAAAGAAAGTCACATTCATGGCTTCATCACGCGTCAACATTGACTGACAACATGCCACACGCGCATCCTTGTGTTCGTCCGTCAGCATTCGTGGCACCCAGCTGGAGGAAGCTTTTCGCATTTTCAGGTCTTCATGTAGGATTATGTGCAGAGCACAGATCCCACGGAAATGCTAACTTTGGAGGCAATTTGTTCCACACTCATTCGACGATCCTCCAACACAACTTTCTCCACTCGTTTGATCAGGCCGAGATTGTCTTGGTTTGTTGTCACACGACGTTCTACCTTCTTTGAATTGTCGCACCCACGAACGCACATTAGACACATGCATGACACAATCACCACATGTCTCACTCAACTGCCGATGAATTTCAAGCGGTGTCACACCAAGTAAATGGAAAAAATGAATGATTACACGCTGTTCTTGTAATGAAAACGTCGCCATTTTACGAATATCGTAAGTATACAAAACAGTCGTCACTCTCGCCGCTGCCGCTAGAGTTTAGTGTGCCGTACGGTGCTGCCATCTCTGTCACGCATGGCTAACGAGTGCTCGTGTGTTTAAAAAACAGAACGTATCAGGTCTGTTATCAGACCTGAAAAAAAATAGGAGGTGTTATAACTTGAATGCACCTCGTATAGTGCTGCGGCTACATTAATCACTCTGCAGCTACATTTATCACTCACTCTATCACCTTTCACGTGAGTTTTGTTTTGGTATAATTTTCTGCACGACATACAGCACATTAATTCATTTACTTGTTCCTGAAAAGAAGTGAAAAGAAAGGCTGAAAAGTGAAAAGAAAAAGTACGTATGTAGAGTGAGCTTTCAGTGTAGTGGTCAAACAAAAATGATATATAAATCTCAACTGGATTTAAAGACAGGTGTGTCTTTATCCCCTTTGTGAGATTTCCTAATGAGACGAACAACAAATCGGCCTGAACCTTAGATGCCTAAAGAAAATTCAAAATTCAAAACGAACAACCTATCTTAACATTATTACTAAAATGTTAATAAGGTTTTTGATAAAATGTATCTATTGCCTTTCACATTTTGCAAAAATAACAAGGCAGCTAAAGATAGTTGTGCAATAAAAGTGTCCTTACTGTTAGGATAAATTATGCGTATCTGAATTAATGTTTTGAACAATACTTTAAAAAAAAAAAGCTTTCTAGAAGTATATACGATCTATATACTTACAAGTGTCGCTCTGACATTGCCTTCATGTAGGAAACTACACAATGACCACCAAAGGCAAGGTCTGAAGGATATACAAGTTTAATTACTTCTGGGTCTACCATTTTCGGCGTTTCATTCAGGATCCTCACTTCATTTGACGTTGTAGTGTATAGATCTGGGTGTTTCATAAATACATCAAAATGATGATCACAGGTCCAGTAGAATAAATCCTAATGCCATAAGGAAAATATAATTTACTCAACTTACTGAATATATTACCGATATCAAATGCATACAGATATACTATATAACCGGCTTTAAAAAAAAATAAGTATAAGAATAGCTTGGTCGAAAACAAAGAATCATGTTTCCTTTTACTCAAATTGGAAGAAATTTCATATGAAAAATAATGGTTTGAAAAGTACCGTAAGAGATGATAGTATTAACGTTTAGTATTTTCTGAAAAGTTCCGATTGAACAACGCTTTACCAAATTATTTCTTTTAGTATCTTATACATACGAACGTCTCAAATTCTCTACAATTGAGGGAATACGGTGAATCCACGCCATAAGATTCACCGCATGGGACAACGAAGAAAAGTTTTAAGGGAGCGAGGCCATTCTTTCAAAATTATTGGGTATGCAACTAGTTCTCGTTGGTATATGTTTGGAGGGGATACGATACTTTGCATAGGTTCCTTTCAAATTGCAGGCCAGTCCGGACCCCATTTTTCAAATCTTCCAAAATATTCATCGGAACACATGAATACATTAGGAAATCGCGCACACTACTGTTAAGAATAGTGCTTTGTCACTAGACGAAAGTTGGTAATTTTGCCAAGATTTTGAGACTGGAAGGGTAAGGCGGATGTAAATGGAAATTTGGTGCATATAAAGAGACTTATTTTATCATTTTTCATGGTAATTGCTTTCACCCCCAAAGTGAGTATAGGGAAAATCTGGATGTGTTAGAGGGTGTAGAGGGGTCTGGCAAACTCCTTGCGAGTGTCACTTGAAGATGAACCGCACTGTGGAAAACAGTCTAAATAACCTGATGAAACTGATCGCGTGTCCAGGAACCAATAATCTACGGCACAAGATTGATATTAGACAACTGAGAAATGGGAATCTGAGTTGACAGTATTCATTAAATTTTGACAACTTATCTGGGTGTAAAAGATCAACTGGCTGGGTCCTACAAATGTTGACAGCTAACCAAAAGCTGCGCCTAATAAACATTTCACCTGATAAATCAGCGATGTTTCAGTCTGCCAGAAGCAATTTGGACACAGATTGTAACAATGGACATAGGAGTCCATCACTTTGTCCTTAAGATCAAAACACACAGTAAATTTTGCAAGAATCCCACGACAATAACCTCGAGTTGGATTTGTGTAATGGCCTCAGTAGGAAAGTAAATCTTTTTATGTTGGTGGTATCAAAGGGATACCGACATTACATGATACGGCTATTACGCAAAACTCAATTCAAATTGTCGCGAAATCATGAAAAGCAGAACGAGAAGTAAGTTGCGTCGTAGTATTCCGCTTCTTCACTATCTGTTTTCTGATATAAATATACTATTCGAAATGATCTGCAGGTAACAATAAGATGATCTGTGCTGTTAACAAATAGCTATATAAAAATACAAAACTTTCTTCTCTACCGTTATGACAAGAGTGCTGGAAAATGGTACGAATATTTTTTCAGGAGCAGAAGCTGAATCTTCTTAGCATCTCTTGTCTATGTGAAGGGAGAATAATAGTCACAGTCCTAAACATTATTCACAATTTTCACCCTTAAATATTTACCACACAACGGAAGGAATACAATACTTTTTCTTCGCTATAAATTTTATGTCACATGTAATATGAAAGATATCAACATAAGTATGTTATATGGGTTAGGACACATAAAATAACAAGAAGTTGTGAGTGTAGAATTACTGCGTAAATGTAGTTTCAACCTAACAAACAAATGCTGTTTCGTATTTTTAAAAATGTTATAGCTTAAATGATTCTTATCTTTAGTTTTACATGAAGATTTAATTTAAACATTTTCTATGAACTGAGTACTTATTAACACTTCTAATGGGTTAGCGTCTTTGTAACTTTGATGCAGACTACGTTGAATTTATTAATACACAACAGAAATGGATGAAGATTTAGTTTTAGGTCCCTTCATAAAGTGGCTGAGAATAAGAGACCTTACATGCCCGCTTTGTGCATCTGTCTTGTCGTGTCAAATATATATCGCTAGAATCGTCTTGATTGGTACAAACTTGGAACAAACATAATACAAAAAGACAACACAATACAAAAATACTGTGGGTGTCCCTGTCCCCATGCATCTAGCTGTCAGTGTTGTAACTTTGTTAAAATTAAATTTTTCAAATTGCTTGCGTTACATTAGACATATAAGCAACAAAGTTGGCACAAACATCACTCTACATAATACAAAAAAAATGTGCATGTTCCCGTCCCCATACACCCCAGATGTCAGTGTTGCCAACCTCTCTAAATTAAAGTTTTCAAATTTCCTTTTTTTCTTGGACGTATCTGCATCAAACTAGGTATAAACATTATTCGACACAATAGAAAAATAGGGCTTGTGTCACCGTCCCCAGGCCTTCTAGTTGCCAGTGTTGCCAATCTATTTTATAAAAATTAATGTTTGTCTGTTACGTATATAAATCTGCATGCGTCCATTAATTTACCCCAAATTTTTCAATGTACATTAGGCACTTGGACATGTCGTAGAGGTAGTCCGGGTTGGGAATCGTGGCTCAGTTGTCAATGTTTCCAACTTACTTCAAAAATCCGATTTTTCAAATTGCTTACATACCATTGGCTCACTAAACCTTGAGATGTCATCAAGGGACACTAGAATTGTTACACTAGAATTGTAGCTTTCACGTCCTTTTTGTTATACTTAACCAAGTTCATTCTTCTCGTGCAAGGCTAGAAGAAAAAAATCATTCCATGTCAATTCAACACACCTTGTCTTCCTCACAATCTCAGATTTTTATGATTTTTGGTTTATTGCTAGTACCCGTTGGGAATAGTAAAAATTTTTTTTTTTTTTTTTCAGATTTTTTAGACCCATGATTTTTGTTCTATGAAAGTTCAAAAAGTTAAATGTTCCGTGTGTTTGGTTTACAAAATTACTTATTACTCAGCAACGGTTGGTGCTAGAGAGCTCAAAGAGAGCTCATTTTAAAGCTCTTGTAATAAACTTTCATTTGATATGACATTTGACATGATTACACAAAATGTTGTACCCCAAAAATTATGAAACTTGATTTTCTTAAAATCAAACATCTCGAAAATTTTCAAAAAATTCTTACATGTTGGCCATACCTCCCTACAACTACCATGAAAATTGTAATTTGGGACAATAATGGGATCGTGAGATGTCAGATTTTGAGAAAATCAAATTTCATAATTTTCCAGATACAAAACTTTGTGTAACCCTGTTAAGTATCATATCAGATGAAAGCTTATTAAAAGAGCTTTAAAATGAGCCCTCTCCGAGCTCTCTAGTACCAACCATTGCTGAGTAATAAGAATTTTGTAAACTAAGAACACGGAACATTTGACTTCTTGACCTTTTATAGAACAAAAAAACAGCGTCTCAAAAATCTGAAAAAAAAAAAAATAATATTCTAAACGGGTACTAGCAATAAACCAAAAATCATAGAAATCTGAGATGGTGAGGTAGAATTTTGTTAAAAATGTGTTGATTTCACATGGAATGACCCTAATAACATTCTTGCCTGTGATGAAATTCACACACGGGTAACTTTTGATCCGTTAATAGTAGTACATACGATTCTTGTGCTCGCTTTCTGTGTGCGTGGTGACGGGTTTATTTTATGCCGGGGTCCATTGAAAAGATTCGGAGCCCACTTTTCCAAAAAATGTAGGTGCCGTCCGTAGAAGGTTACCAGCTCATTTAAGACGTTAATAACAATTCAATCAATCGATCTGATTCTAATTTTCATTTGTTATTTCGTTGTCGAGTATTATACATATCCTAAGACTGATCACATTGAGTTTAATATTCACAGTGAAAACAAATAATGTATTCGGATGAAGCTGGAAGGGAGGGAGATGGAGTAGGTGTGGTAGGGTAGGGACGGGTTTTTCTCCGTCTGCAAGAGTTTTTTCCGTCTCTGTTTTCCCAAACCACCCTTTCCAGGCTCTTTGACATTTTTGGTTAAGGAAATTTTAATGTGATATGGATAATAATGTTTATGGGGATTGACGCCTAAGTATTTGTTTTCTTTTCTTCTTGAATTGTACTCGCTACCTCTTGTAAAACTCAAAAGATTTGTCTACAGTTTCTTTCCTTACACGGATATAATTTTATTTATGTACATCCTCACATTTCGGGTAACCTGCTGTTTCGTTCTCTTCATTCCTAAAGAGGCAGGTAATTTCGTATGTTCTTTCAGTCGCTGGCGTAAAACGAGAAGAGCGAGAAATATCAACATTGTACTTCCAGCACAAATGCTTTATTCGTTTTTGTGGCAACATCAAGTCAAAGGAAGCATCAAGTCATCCGGGAATATAAACTGACATTTGAAACAGACTGTGTATAGGTGAGTCTGAAGAGAAAAGGTTTTCCCACTTCTATAAAGCGCCCTAATTGAACACTGCAAATGTCAGTTGTAGTGTAGTTTAACATACCAAACATTATGAGAGAGAGTATTAGTATATTAATTCTGGTAAAATGCTACATATAAGTTTTCCCTTGTGACTACAGAATTAATAGTGAGATAATGCATATACTCTTAGGCTCTCCAAAACTCATTGAGAATCACTTAGCTTAATATAGAAAGTTTTTAACCAGGGTTGTAATGGAGAATATACGGGTACATATACGATACATGAATCTAATATTTTGTCTAATAGAGTATACAAATCTGAAAACTTGAAGGTAGGTTGGGTTTCAGGGGTGTAATATATGTATATACGTTCAAGTTTGGAAGACTCTGTACCCAAGAAAGAAAATTAATATTGATTTTCCATACCCAGCTAAGAGAGGGTTAAAAAGTCTCACATGAGTGCATGTGGTATATGTCAAAGGCAAATTATGACGATTGAATAAACTTCTGAAGAATGCTTTCTTACTTTGTATTCAATTTAAGGAGATTCTCAAAAAAACTAAAAATATTCGTAAGAGTGAGACTTTCCGAAGTTAATGATTGAGTTTATTTCAATGCAACTATTTAATAACATACTACTCAATGTTACTGCAAATCTAACAAATCGTTAACATAAATATTTTATACATAAAACTGAAAATCTGCCTGTATGCATGTTTGTCACACTGTCACACTATATAAATTCACATTGTTGGACCAAGCTGCAGAAAACTTTGCTGTCTCCTTCATTTGACCATGGAAAACCGAAGATTATGTATTATCTCAAAATTTTGATCCCGAGGAAGAAGGGTGGGAGGTGGTTGAGAATGTGACTTCATTTAACAGAACACACCCATGAGGTAATCTTCAACTTCTTTATGCAATCTATTCGACAATTCCATTGTTCCTGATTGCGCATGAGGAAGAATATGGCCCTTTTGCCACCACGTAAAAATTCAGTTTCTTCAAATACTTACGATAAAAGACACTTTAACATATTGCTTTAGAGCACTGCACTTACTACATATTATATTTACATAGTCCTAGTCCAATTTTACATGTAAATTTGCATTAACAAGTAGACCTAAGAATTTGAAGACAGATGCTGGGATGGTACCCACAAATTAGGCCCTGGTCGACTACCTAGGAATATCCTCTCCGCCCCCCTATCCCGGACTGTGCCTGAGATTCCTATAGGCCATAAGTAAATTCAAATAAATTCAATTCTAGACTCTCTTTCTTAACAATAACTAAGTAATATTAGTAAAAGTTAGAAGAAGGTCGAATACTTTCAATATGTGTTGAAATTACAACTGTCACTATGAGAAAACGTAGCAGTGACAATGAAAGAAAGAGAAGAACAATTGAAGTAAAAAAAAAACAAATCTCATGGTACCTATGTATTTAGATATGACAACCTTTCAGGTGCTACGACGTTCATTGTTTTCTTAACATCGTATTTTATTACCTTATAATGAATCAGGTTTTTTCGAGGGACTTCAGTATCCTCCAATTCCGGACGAACAAAACGTCGATTTTCTAAGCATACAGGACAGTAGTAGGCGTAAGGTCCTATATATTTGTAATATTCGTAGGGAGTTACACATAACTTTTCACAGTTGGCAGGATAACCTAAAATTAAAAGAATATGTTTATTTAGATTACTTGGAAAAACAAGTATTGGCACTATAATGTCAAAATATACCTTAATTGACGTACCAAAATATACCTTAATTGACCAAAATACAGCAGAGAAAGGGAATACAAGTGACGTAAAATCTCACAATACCAGCAGAAAAAGGGAATACAATTTAATGAAACAGCTAACATAACTGATATAAATAAAGTATTGCAAACAAATTGCGAATATCATGATTTACGCTACTTTATAATTCCAGAATTACATGTACCAGTAGTTATTATAAGAACCATGTTAGATTGTATTGCTTCAGTTCTTTTATTAGAAGCAAACGAAAGTAAAACTTGCTACTTTAAGTCAATATATTGCATTTTTCAAGAAGAATGCAATTATTGCGGATATACAGTTTCACCAGTGTGAAAGATACATTTACCAAACAGGTACTTATAATAGATAATATCAGTTGTTTGTATATTCGAATACTTTTTTGATATTTCTGAAGTATTTGCCTAGTCCAACCGCCCTTGTCAAAGCTTCATAAATGTTGGGAAATCGACAAAAACACTTGTAATACACTTCTTGACTTTCAAAGCTAGGGAAAATTTGCAGCCATGAATATCTTAGACATAGTGGTAGAAGTTTTAGTTTACCAAAATTTAACATTTTGCCAAAAAAGATTGAGAAAGGTAAAATTTAATGTTAATTTTTGTTTCTGTCCTTCAGTTTCTTATGAAAATTAAATGATTTTACAGACGTTCTGAAATCATAAAAACTTACTGATGTGTTAGAAAATAATGAAATGAACTCAATAATGCCAATATCTCCATTTTACGTTTTTGTGAACAAGGGCGCTTTTGGAAATGGACTACATATTTTCACCGTCAGGATTATAAAGAAAGATAGATATGTCTTACGTTGGGGCCAGAACCATGGTAATAATAATAATGAACGATCCATTTTCCCTTCGTCTAAAAGCTTAATATCCATGCTGTAAGAGGGAGTCAACGTAGCTCAGTGGTAGAGCGCTCACCTCTGGTACTTGACCTTTGTAGTGGACCTGACCTGACTATGTGGCCTTTGTAGTGGACAAGCACGGTGTGCATGGCTTTTCTCAGGGTTCTCCCGTCTCCTTCCATTTTCTTCACTCCACCAATTCTCCCATCATCATCCATTCGGCCTAAGCAAAAGTTGCCTAAAGGCCTTAAATAAAATTAAAATTCCGTGATGTAAGGAAGTGTTGTGCTGAAAGAGGCATCGTCACAAACAATGTAATATCTCATCAAATAATGACGTGGAAAGGGTCGGGTTGCAACGAACATATCGAAAGCGTACACTTACGGAAAAATGTATTCCGGAAGCGTTGCATTTAATTCCTTATTTTGCTCAGATTTATGGGTCAGACAAGCAGCTATGACCTAAGCCTGTCACATATCGTCCCTGAGATATATGGCGACTTACGGTTCTGTCTAGCCTATAAATGCAAATTAAAATATTTAATGCAATGTTCCAGGCATCCCTTCTTTGTGAATTTACCCAAGGTATGTATTTGAGCCAAATTTATAATGAGGAAACACTTTTTAGAGAGGAATCCACATAATAATGGTACTACATTTTGAAGAAATGCAGAAAATCAATCTAACTGCACTCCCTCAACGGTAAACATCGCTCTTCTTGGATACTCCAATTTATATTTGTCACATAGACACATTTTAGACCATTACTTGTAGATGCATTTTTCATAATATGTATCTCTTTGTTTGGAATGACCAACACTAACACTTCTTCAATATTGACATGTCCTCCAAAAACATCCTATTCCAGTAACTCTTTGTGACTAACAAAATTGTTCAAAACGCTTTTCTTAATTTTCTATTATGAGCAGAACGGATTAAAATGTGTTGACATTCTATGTTTAAAATATACCATCCTTGACTTAAATGCAAATTTTCGTGACGGGGACACTGGGTCAAATATTGTCTGAAAAGCTCGATGGAAAGGAGGCAAGAACGACAATGAAACATTAATAGGTTCTGTATTTGTATTGATGTGATTAGTGTTTTACCCTACCTGTCAAGAAAAAAGATGTGGCGTTACGGGACTAGTCTGTGGATCCCTCTTTCGTTTTGTACGATGTCATCAGTGTATGAGTGGTTTCGCTTGATGCCTTACAATCAAGGGATCCAGGTTTTAACTCTCAGTGGGAAAACATTAAACATAATGGTTCGAAATCCACTTCAAACTATAGATCCATCATTAGCACGTGATATCTAGCTGACGGAAAGTACTAGCAACCCACCATAGATTCATATCGCCTAAGGATCTTCGGCCCATACATACATCTGTTTCCGGGCAGAATGACAATCTGTCATCACGGGTACAAGCTCAGAAAGAGAGTTTCCATACCTAAAACTATTACCAGATAAGAAGTCACTTTTAAAAATGATCAGAAGCCGAAATATATTCATAAAATATTCTCATTTGAGCTTCATAAAATGCTATTAAGTTTGGTCTAAAATCATAATGCATTTCAAACAGAAGTGTTCCACAAAAACTGCATGGCACGTAAGAATCCATTTCCTTGTGACCTCAATAAAATACAGAATACTATGAAGTATGACACTTTCAACAGTTTCAATTCTTTGCCAATTAAGTGAAATTACATTTCAAGTTATTTAAAGAATATAAATTTTGCAAGAGGGATGCAATACATTTCAATCTTAATTCTTTACAAATAAAAATTTATTAAAAGCATAACATACACTAAATTCAAGAAAAAAAGGAACCAACATTTTGATTTAATACTTTATTTACTAAAAAGAATAAAATATATTGAAAATAAAAATGGATAACAATACAAACAATAACGAATTTTTTTTTTTTTTTTTGCACTCTTGTTGTGTCTATATTTAGGCTAAAAGACATTTTTAAAGATTTATAGTTAAAAATGAAACTCTATCAGATCTTTGACATATTTGAAATATTGATATTAAATGAACGAATTAATGCAATACTGTATAAGTTTTGTTTCCGTGAGCGAGTATTACGTCCTTTAAAAACATTTAGAAAAATGTTATTTTACGAATCCACCCTTCTCGATTTGGTTTCAATTTCATTATTCATTCAATTCACTTCATTATGTTCGTGACAACAACTTTGAATTCAGAAGGGACTTGATTCAGTTACGATTGACGAGCGTTTTCTGTTCTAAAAAGGTGCACTTGTAGGAAGATAAATACGTGTGATTTCACTGAGGATGCATTATCTACCGGCTAACAATGAAATTTCTACTGCGTGCTTTGGGTCGGAAATTTTGAAATATAAATCAAACAAATAGATAATCGTTAATTCCTCTAACTTTGTGAGAGAGAGATAATTTCTAAATAATGAGAATTACTTAAAGAAAAATATTATTAGACATATTCAAAACACAGTTGGTTTCTCAGACATCAATTGCCTATACTCGAGACTCCATACCATCTGAACATAAACGCTTTTCATTTTGGTGGGCAACATTCGACACAATGCAGTAGTGCGTCCAGCTTTTGTATAACTTTACATATTGGATGCGCATTGGGACGGTAACCCAAAGATCCCGGGTTCGATCCTCGGTCCCGTCACATACTTTTCATTCTTTAATATTAATTATCATATTGGGTTGGAAGGATTGCAGGCAACTTCCAGCATGGTAATCCTGCTATCGCTCTGCGTTCATTGTAAGCTACGGCAAGCAGCCTCAGTGGAGAATAGTAGAAGTGAAATACAGTGCACTTACGGACAGGGGCGATACATGAAGATGCGAATATTTCTAAAAGCAGTTTTGCCACCTAAGAGGGAGGAAAAATTACACCTACTAATTCTGAATTCAAACATACAGCACTTTCAGTGTATACAACCTGGTAACACTTTAAGCTGGAAATTCGCTATAATGAGAATAATTTAAATTTCTTCCGAACATTTTTTACCTCTCTCTTCAGCACATACTTTCTTATCTCTTCCTCTTTACTTCTCTTTCACTTTCGATATATGTACTTAATTTTTCTTTGGCATTCGCTCCTATTGTAAGGTGACCATTCGTCCCCGATTTTTGAGGAAAATCCCCGAAATAACAATTCCGTCCCCGGCTGTTTCTGTCCCCGATATCCAGAAAATGGAAAATAACAATAATAATAGTGCTCCAACCCACAAGAAATATTTTGGTGGCAAAACTCAGTTCCACGGAGAGAAGCACCTACCTGACAACTATCGGCCTCCAAATCTCAAAGACAATATAATTCCTCACATTAACTTAAAAATAGTTTTTGAGCTATTGTTGCATGGCATCAATGCCGCTATGGAGATATAATTTCATCTCATGAACTACATATTGGTGGAGGAAAAGTCACAAATAAAACTTGAGTCCACTTAGTAATGTTAGCAGTAAAAGGAAGCATTAATATGTCGTGTAAAACTTTAGTGAACAACCTGAAGAGTACCCTTCGTTACTAAAGAAGATCCATTCCAGCGAGAAATATAGTCATATAAATTCAGGATCATCTAAATAATAAATGTGTTTAAAAATACTTTCTACGTGTAAAACTATTTGCCTTATTTGTTAAAAAGGTACTTTCATAATAAAATTCAAAATCAGGTGTGCATGAACTTCCCAAAACAATAATAATGCGGCAACGTTTCGCCGAAGGTGTGTTCACATTAATAGGAGAAGAGACGGATAGAGGAGACTGGTACTAGGGAGCGGCCATATTACCACATACATACACAGACAAACATACGAACCTTCTATTCCCACATACATGCATATACATTGGTATTTATGTACCAGTTTATTTCAAATGCGTGTTCCAAATTTTACCTGTCGCCGAAAAGAGCTTGGAAAAAATGGTCACTTTATCCTATTGAAAAACTCAGGTGAGTTCGAAATAGATAGAGCAAATTTGTTTATTTTTATACATGAATATGTTATTGTAAAAAGGGAGCTGAGTCACTTTTTTGATGTTTTTGAGTTATTGCTTGTTTCAGGTTCTCTGGGGGTAGACACATATTTTGCATCACAAATGGTCCTGATCCAACTACCAGAACAGTAGCATGATAGCCCCAAAAGAACCACACTTCATAATCTTACTGTGTTAGAGACGATTGTTTTTGTAGTTTTTCTCGAAACTTCATAAATGTGACTCGGATCCCTTTTTACAATAACATATTCACATAATGAAGACTATTGCAACGAAGTGGATACAATCAATTAACAAATCCTTATCCTAACTCAACTATGTTACATAAACATGGGTTTTACCTGCCCCTTTCCTATTCAAAGCTCTTCGGGCCTAACCAGTACTCAAAGTATGTTGAGACCATGGCGTTATAACGACTGTTGAAAAGGAACGAGAGTTTCCGGTGTTTCGGCTGACTCCGTCTTCAGCGAAAAGAACGTCATTAAAATATGAGAATGACTTTGTGGATTGCCAAGGTCGTTATAGCGAAAATCACCAGAATGAAATTTTATACCAAAAAATTGAAGAAATAACTATAAGAACTAAATTTGTTGTTATTAAAAAATCGAAAGTATAGTTGAGAGCCAAATAATCACGTGGATTGCTTACGGAAAGAGTCCCGGTTAATTTCCTTTCCCCAAAACAAAACTTTTTAGCCAGACAATGAAAATAACAAGACCTCTTTGCGTAAGCAATTCACACGTTTATTTGGTCACAGACTCTGGACAATAGTTATTAATATTTCGGTTTTGTTCTTTCAACTACATTTTTGATCTTTTAATAACAACAAAGGCAATTCTTATATTTTTTTTTTTCGGCTTTTCGGTTTACAAATACACTGACAAAATTCTCTATATAACTATCTTGACAATTCACAACTTCGTTCTCATGTTTCATTTAATCAGATTAGTCTCCGAAACGAAGGAAGTCCTTAAATACGTTTTGTGATTACCAAACTAGTGATGTCTTACAGACAAGAATATATAATCCTATCCACAAGAAATACAAACTTAACATAACTTTATTAAGGATCACTTTTATAAACTAACAGACAAAGCTTACCGCTCTTGACACTTCCAAGGTACGTCTGGACAGCAGTTGCAACTTCTATTACTTCTTTCTTAGCGTAGAACCACGTCTCCCACCGTGAATGATAGCCTGATATATCATGTACATTGCCATGATATTTTGTATACCAATTGCAAATATGAGGCTCATTTTCTATCCATTCCCGATATTTACGCTCTAAAAAGGCATCTGGAAATATTACTTGTCGCCTGAAATAAAATAAGATGCATATTTAATACTAAAATCTCCAAGAATACGGCAAGGAATATAATATACAGAAAAAATACAATGGACGGAGTGGCACTTGGACACAATCCGAATCTCACGGACGGATCTAACGGACAAGTAGGAGTTCATGGTACAAGGTAGTAATAGATTGTTGTACAGTCAACTGCATGTACATGAGACCTGTCTCTAGCTTGCGATGCATGTATGTGGACTTCGTGCACTAATGTTTAACATAATTTCCTATTGCCATCTGGCTCATTTTTTCATTCTTGCTCAACATTTAACTTAAGTATAACAACTGCTATGGTTACTTCCCAGACGTTGCTACCCACAACACCAACTATGCGGACGGAGTGGCACTTCCAAATGTATGTTAAATCCAGTATTCCTAGGTACAAAACACGTACCTAGAGCATGTACCTAGGTACATTCCTGTTGCAGTACCTAGTACCTGTAACTAGGTACTTTTTTGCTTTACCTAGTACCTGAATCTTATGTACTTTTCTTAGGTACTTCAGATAATAATCAACGAGAAATTTCTCAGTGATAAAGTTTTATATAAAGTTTCTAATATTAGGCTGGTAACAGATATTGAAGGAATCTTGGAACT
>JAGDQP010035306.1:0-19657 GCA_022664845.1 Lepisma saccharinum
TGCATTGTCAACGAGCATTGATCTTGACCTGTAAGAATGCGGAAAGTGATATACAATTTTATTTAAATTCTCCTTGAGATATAAATTTTCCCCTTAAAATAATATAGGTTTAGTTCTATTTGACCGATGGATGATATTTAAATCTCAGAGAAATAAGGGCACTCATTTCATCTTTACTTCCTGATGGATTGGTTTTATTCAGCTATACTATTTGGTTTGGCTTTGATGCTTTGTCCATGCACACTATTTTATTAGAAGCGATGTGGTATTACTACTGTAAGTACGAAGTAGGGCGTAGTCTGTGATGCTACCTGCTTTGCCTTTTTCGACATTGATGTCTGTTTTGAGGAAGCTTCTCAGTAAAGTCCGATATTTATTTATTTTATTTATTTTTGGCCCTCGTTTGTGGCGACGGTTCTTTTATATTGTACCAGGATGCTGAATAGGAGTTTTTCAGGTTACGTCATCCAGCAGGAGTGGGATCTTGTTTACAACCGCTTCATGACTGGCGTTTCCTGTAGTGCACGGTCAGTCTTCGTTTAGTATTCTGGATATTTTGCAACGTAAAGGAAGCCGTTTCACGTGCACCTGATGTAGGCCCGAATTTCGTGGTTCTTTTTGTTAATGTTGTAGATACTTACATAAGGATTCAAAATTTATATTAAAATAAGTTGAGGGTGGGGCCCCGGCCGGGATTCCTGCCCTGGCCAGTTCCAGTCCCGGAACTGTGTTTCGGCAAATCAGTTTGAAGACAGAGTACACTTCCTTTAGTCATTTTCTGTTATGCATTTTATTTACTCGATACTGTATTAATGATGATGATGGTAGGTGTTCTACCCCAATGCAGGTCTTTGACCCGAAGATGCCTGGGCAAAGTGAACCCATGGTGGTTTACCATTGCCTTCCATGGGATGATGACGTCCTGAGAACGGGACCTACAATTTAAAGTGGGATTCGAACAATTTGTGTACTACCGGGAATCGAAACCGAAACACCTTTATTACAAGGTTACGAGCTTAACCACTCATCCACCGGAGACACTACTGTATTAAAGGTCAATCTTTTTGCTACTTTAATTGTTCTAAGTAATATTGGTTTCGACCCATACACATTTCAAATAAAGATGAAATAAAAACATTTTTAAAAAAGATCTCGGAATTATTCCACTATTTCGACACATATCCCAAACAAGCAAAATATATATTTTCGGTAGAAAATAGTCACAAAGCAACGGCAAGCCGATGTTGTTTTCTGAAGAACAACAGGCAATAATAATAATAGTAATCTTTCGAGCTGAGCCATTTGTTCAAATATTCAGACTATTGATTTAAACCACAAATTAAAATAACCATTTTTTAAAATAACGAACTAACGAATTAAAGTAATTTCCTTAGTACTCATATTATCATCAGTGTGCCCATTGCCACCACGTCAATAAAACTGGTTACTAAAGGTGTAACCGAATCCAACGGTGCACCGTCAAGTGTACTATTTGCATCGTCCCGTTGTACCCTGTTTAGCCCCGTTGTCCGATTTCAAACGGTAGATGGCACTACTGTAATAACAGTTGAAAGCCTTAAGGATGGAAGGTATCTGCATGAATGTTGAAGGTCTTATTCCGAAGGAATGGGAATTGAATTTAATTGAATATTTATTTAATTCTTTTTGGCAACTTTGGCTCAGGCCGAAGAAAGTAAAATGTTAAACAGAAAGTTATCAACAAATGTTATAACTATATTGCAACAGTTTACTAAATGCAGATCGTGAGAAAATAATAAATTTCCTCGAAGAATGATATCTGAAAATATGCAGCATCTTACTGGATTTCTACAAAGGCAAATGTGTAAGTAGAATTTTTCAGGATCAATTTTAACAGTAAAATTTTTAAAGTTATACTCAAAATTTTGGAGGGGCCCTCTATCGGGGTATGAGAAAGGGCAGAACCCTATGTGACATATCAAATCAAGGCACTTCTGTTGTTGCGGTTTGAAAATTTTAACGTAGTAAAATAATAATAAAGAAAGAAAAGAAAATTCGTTATGCAAACCTGCACATAGAAACACAAGTGAAGACGCGAAAGTAGATATTCTAGGACAGCAATTCAAACATATATCTGCATTCGGTAGGTCCGGGGTCGATATCTATGGCCTGCCTGAAGTTTTTCCTTGTTTTGTTGTCGTAGCAGGTAAATATGGGGATGATACTTTGAAACTAGGTCACCTGTGGTCGACTCCCTCGCCTATCACTCAGATATCTGGAGACTCTAAAAATTTAAATTAATCAGGTAGCAAGTCATGGTCACATCTCTAGGGGTTTCCTTGCTGCTGTGTAGATAATCCCTAAGCATAGCGCTAAAATATCTCGTGAGACTATTATTACAAATTGTACTAAGCTTGTCTCTGAACTTTTTTCTGTAAGAACTATGGTAGCAGGCTGGTCCGATACAATCTTGTACTCAGGTTAGGTAAATTTCCTTTCGAAACAGTAAATATATATTTTTTAATCCCATCTGCGACATTGTACGTGTAAACTTTATTGATGCGATGGTGGACCATTTATCGTAACTCTGGAACTTTTTTTTTCTTGTTTAAATTTATCACATTAGGGTAACAGATTAATTTAATCTAGTTTTCATTAATCTTGATTACACTAGGTTAGGAAAAGTTTGATTGTAGTGTGCTTACCCTAAAGTGGATTTGTTCCCTTGAAAATAAAGCATGAGTGGGATTAATACACCGAGAGTACTCGGTCGGATTTTTTTGTTATTTTCAACGTTATCAAATTTAATGTAACCTGAAGAAAAGCTGACAAGCTCTACACGAGCGGATCATCCATTTACTCCTAAACCAAGTACTTTCCTTTTCTTGTGTGTCTACATGCTATTGTTGGCATGAGGTTTACATTAATTCGTAAATTTATCGATGTGATTTTTCTACCGTGTACAAAATCCAATAATACTGTTTCTCATTAGCTACGACAACGCCAAGAACGTGATGCAACCTTCACTTAACAAAAGAAATTTGTTTAGGGGTGTACTCGATTATAATCACTGCACGACCCTAATATTCTTAACTTTTTCATGCAATCTCATGTCTTTCATATTCTGGCTTGAGACTCAACACGCTACGTTAAAGCAAGGTTAGGTTAGATTGCATCAAATACGAAAAAGTTAAAAGAGTACAAGGGTTCTGAAGTGTTTACAATAGAGCAGCTCCGTGATATGTTACATTACCTGGTCCGCACTATACATAACATTACACTCTTTTAATTCATGTGTACGAAGTTACACATGGGTAATTAACAAAGGTTAAGTTGCTTGCGTAAGGAATAAATGTATCCCTATTATTTAGGATGAACTTTACTTTTGGGACCCCAGGTTCCGCCAGCTATTAAGACATATGTACGGCCTCTACGACATTCCCTTCCAAATAATTTAAACTGACACTTCTATAAAGCCTAATGACAACCAGAAATTTATAACGTATTATGAAAAACTATGTCTCATTATTATTTCGTTAAATAGGCACTCGTTTATCCACAGATGCGGAACTATATGAATGCTTTGTATGGCGCTTATTTATGCTTCAAAATCACGGACTACAGTGTCGAAAGAGCAAGGACAAGTTAGAGAAATGTAATGTGAGATATTTTTATTACACGCTATGCACATTGCCTTTAACACTCCAACATACTTTCCGCTCTTTCACTCTCATTTCATAATTTGAAACTGTATTATTTTGCGTTTCAACTCTTCCACACGCTTTGCAAACATTACATTTCTCCTGTAAATTTTACATATTTAGGGCCCCCAAAGTAAAATTTGTTCACTATTTCTAATGAAACTGATCTGAAATCAGTTATGTATTGCGTGGGCTACAAATCACCGTAAGTCATAACAACTGGTTTCCACAAACGATTGCATTTATTGGCGGAAATTTATCGAACTATTAAGAAAAGTTGATTAACGTTAAAAAAACTAAAAGACACACACATTTTTAATGTCTTCAAATCAACACATTACTTTCTTCTTCTTCAAATACGGCTTCTAGCCGCACAAACGGTGGATACGTTACATCCAAGTGTACACAAGATGTGCCGTCCATACACACCCTTCATTACGCCCTATGCCGCTCAATTTGGATAGCAACAACGGCGCATCAAACGGTACAACGGCATAATCAAGGGTGCTAAATGGTGGATTCGGATGGACCTACAGTAACCCTGTCCGCAGAAATTTCCCTTGCAGGCAATGCCCGCGTTGATGTGAAAGGATCAGCGAGAGCGAGACGCGTGCGAGAGAACTCGCTCACGCCCCGCTCTCGCGCGTATGTGAAAGCGGCTTAAGGCTCTATTACAATTTAGCGCGTACATGGTTCATTTGATTCAGTTTCATAACTCCTGTTCCTATTGGCAATGAACGGAGCCTAGTCAAATTGCTGAATCTTAAACTAACGAATTAAATTAACTGTCATATATTTATTAAATCTTTTAATTTAAATCTTATTTCATTATTGTTGCAAGATTTATAGGATTTAATGATTGCTCTGTACCTGTTTCATAGCAACATTTTTTTAACGAATCCCTTGATCGCCTATAGGAACAGGAGCTATGAAACTGAATCAAATGAATCGTGTACGCTCTAAATTGTAATAGAGCCATAGTGGTATCCATTTTCTCATTGTCTTCACTGATTTAATAATAAATCAACCTTCTTAAATTTGGCATAAATGACTATTGAGTTATTTTGGGGCTGTGTTAGAATAGATTCATTTAAACATATTATGCACCATTTAGGCAATTAAAGTGTTTTATTAGGTTAATAACTTTTCTTTCAAAATAATTGGTATTCAATAGATCCGATTCACTGCTCCAAGTATTGGTGATTTGAATCTGTAACATCATAGATTCAAATTACTGATACTTATAGCAGTGAATCGGAACTGTGAACCGTGTGCGCATTAAACTGAACAATGAAGTGAGCATAGTATAATTATGCGCGAATAACGAATATCAATACTGGAAGATCAAACACGGCACGGAATTAGTAAGGACTCCATCAGATACGTTAAATTCAGTCGATTACTTTTCATATATATCAATATTCAGCCACTAGGTCTATATACTCGTATGTGAAGTGCATTTAGATCTCGTAGATTAGGATGAGAACTGCCATTTGTAACGAATCAATCATTTACCACGACACCGAATTTGCAATGAAAGGACGTCTTATTGACAGAGAATAGTTTTCCAATATATTCGTGTAACGACCTTGAAACTCCGTTCCATGGTATTCAATGTATATGTATATAGGTAAAACATTCCGCCCTGATTGGCTGAATGGTGTATGACGAAAATTGGAAGTGTAGCAAAGAGTTTTCCTTTGGAGAAATCAGTGTTATAGTAAGATTGGAAATCGACAGGTTGATAGCGACAACTGCAACCAATCAGGGCACGTCATGCTATTACAGTGCCTCTTGCAACAGGGGAAATTAGCAGTCAAGTAGAGGGGTCCATTCCCAACAAGTGAACAAAATTGATTTTCCATATTCCATTGCGTTGATGATGCCAGTTAAAAGATTTTGAGGGAATCTTTAAACCTACGGGTAAGGTGTTCGCTTACTTCTGCAAGGATGTCCTACATTTTTCTTTAAAACATGAGCAAGAGCAATACAAGTTGTGCTGTTGCATTTTGTTCTAATTATAGCCGTAAAACAGAAGGAGTAAGAGCTGATTTACATGCACGCTTGCGTTGCGTGCTTTGCTTGCGATTAGAGAGAGTAGCCAATTGAAGCACGTGTTTTATTACGTAATAAGTAGAACACGCAATAAAACACGTGTTTCAATTGGCTATTCATACAAATCGCAAGCAACGCAAGCGTGTTTGAAAATGAGCCATAAAATATTTTAGACTTCACTAGGCCATGATAGATGGTAACGTTTGAAGTTTGCCTCTCATATAATTGTGATATTCAAAATAATTATCGCATTGTACTAACAATTTAGAACCCAACCTGTCACGCTACTCTCCAGGCAACGACTGATTGACTGCTTGTACATTTAATGTCGAAGTGAAATACTGAATATCGATTTTGTTTGGTGTTGCGTCCCCCTGACACCAGGAGAGCTACCGTCGCTAAGATTTCCCCATCTGGCGCTCGCTGAGTCATTCAAGAATCTTTGGTTCCCGGCAAATTCCTACCACTTACGTCATCCGCAAAGGAATATGGGAATTGAAAACTGTTTACTGTTTTGCGGAATGGACCCCTCTACATGGTATACAATGTATATGTATACAGGTAAACCATTCCGCCCTGATTGGCTGAATGGTCAATGACAAAAATTGGAAGTGTAGCAAAGAGTCCTTTTAGAGAAAACAGTGTTATACTAAGATTGGAAATCCACAGGTAGGTAGAGACAACTGCAACCAATCAGGGCACGTCATGCTATTACAGTGCTTCTTGCGACAGGGGGAATTAGCAGTGACATAGAGCTGTCCATTCCTAGCAAGTGAACAAAATTGATTTTCCATATTCTATTGTGTTGATGACGTCAGTTAAAAGATTTTGTGGGAATCTTTAAACCTACATATAAGATCTTCGCTTACTTCTGCAAGGATGTCCTACATTTTTCTTTAAAACATGAGCAAGAGCAATACAAGTTGTGCTGTTGCACTTTTTTCTAATTATAGTCGTAAAACAGAAGGAGTAAGGACTGATTTACATGCACGCTTGCGTTGCGTGCTTTGCTTGCGATTAGAGTGAGTAGCCAATTGAAGCACGTGTTTTATTACGTAATACGTAGAACACGCAATAAAACACGTGTTTCAATTGGCTATTCATACAAATCGCAAGCAACGCAAGGGTGTTTGAAAATGAGCCATAAAATATTTTAGGCTTTACTAGGCCATGATAGATGGTAACGTTTGAAGTTTGCCTCTCATATAATTGTGATATTCAAAATATTTATCGCATTCTACTAACAATTTAGAACCCAACCTGTCACGCTACTCTCCAGGCAACGACTGAATGACTGCTTGTGCATTTAATGTCGAAGTGAAAGGGATCGCGGAACAAGCGCGAAACGGAATAAGATTAAAACTTTGTTCCTGTCGCTCTATTTCCGTTTCGCGCTTGTTCCTGTCGCTCTTCTTCCGTTTCGCGCTTGTTGCTGTCGCTTCAATTCCGTTTCGCGCTAGTTCCTGTCGCTCTAATTCCGTTCGCTTTACTTCCTTTCACTCTTGTTCGGTTAGCGTTACTTCCGTTTCGCGCTTGTTCCGGCGACCCGAAGCGAAATACTGAATATCGATTTTGTTTGGTGTTGCGTCTCCTTGACACCAGGAGAGCTACCGTCGCTAAGATTTCCTAAACTGCGGCTCCCTGAGTCATAAATGGATCTTTGGTTCCCGGCAAATTCCTACGACTTACGTGAACCGCAAAGCAATATGGGAATTCAAAACTGTTCACTGTTCTCTGGAATGGACCCCTCTGCATGGTATCTATTTGCTGTCAGTTTTGATTTGTTTACGTCGATCTTCAAAGGAAAGATTTTTACTATGTTGATCTCCAGATTGTTAATACTCTTTTGACCATCACATATTCTTTTTCGATCAAAGGTGTTCATTATCGCTTTTTTGTGTGTGCTTTCTTCTGGCACAAGATTTCTTTCTTTCCGAACTACTTTTGTAGCATCTTTCATTACAGATCTTCTCATTGCGTAAATAGTGTTATCCGTTGTCATTGGGTGAGAAGCAAAGGTTCATCTTAAGTATGTGGTTATTTGCTATTGGCAGAATCTTCCCGCCAGAATAAAGCCTAATACTCTTCAATATTTATGAAATTTATATAAACTTATTTAATATTTCGATTTTTGAACATTTGAACTTTTGGTAGCTTGACCTTTCTGTTTGTGCACGTAAGTATGACCTGCGAGTATTGTTTGCTTGGATTGCGTACTTTGTTGTCACCTCTGAGTGAAAAGTTGTGTGGATTATGAAGACCTCCACTTAAGAAAAGGCAACGGATCTCCGATTTTATAGATTATGAGATTTTAGTAAATATATCGTCGAATATGCTTACTCATTTGTCTGGCAGGTAAAGTTGCCCGCTAGTGAAATTATATCAAGTCGTTTCGCCGGTATCAGTTTTAGCTAAGAAACTTTAAATCCAATTTCGGAAACAAGATTCGTTTCTTCTCATCTGTGGTCTATATGAGAGAACTAAGAGAAGACATATTGGGTTTCCTAACACTTTGAATTTTCGAAGATTTGGACTTTTGAGAAGTAAAATTTTATTCAAAATTACTTTCAATGCTGTTCTTTGTAAAGTTAAAAATATGTGTAATTATTTTGGTTTAGTTTACTTAGTGCAAAGTGAAATTTTCCCATGCAAGGCGAATATGGGCTGAATGTATGTTCCGAATTCTGAACTGTGACATAGCCATAATCTGGTACCTGAATTTTCCCTCAAACTTTATCGTTATGAAATTTTTACTCATATTTGCGTTCTGCAATGTTAATTTCAAGGTTTAAATATACCTAAGCAGCTTCTACAGTAATTAATTCATTTTTAATAGAAGCTCACTGTCGCTTCAAGTTCGGTATAAGGTTAATATATGCGCTCAGTGGTAGGTTGCGCTCGTTTTTCCTTAAGACAGCAACTATGTGAAATCTTGTCCGAAAGATTGATATAATCGACACGACCGTGAAAATTATTGTGAATTAAATGCATAATAGGTTTTAAGGCCACATTAACAGAAATTATTCTACCATGAAAATTTGTCTCTGTAGTAAAAGATTCTGTATGCATGGAGCTTCAATCTATCTGCCTTGCACTTGAAACTCTGGTTGTTTTGAAGTATTATATGAAAGTGCGTTAAGTGGAAGTGGTCCAACACCGACCATATTTTGACCTTAAGTGTTTGGAAATGTTGAGATCCGAATTTTTTGTTACAATCTGAAATATATAAAATATGTTTATCAAAAATATCCAGCGAATAATACATATTTTAAATTAATAGTTCGGCTTTTGTCATAGTCGTACTAACAATTTGGACTCAAATTGTTACGTGCAAACCTGTTTTGCTCAATGAAAGATATAAAATTGATTTCGAATGTGAAGATATATATGACCTTTGAACTGGAACTATTGAAATCAGAAATATATATATTTTTTTTCGAATCGAAGTCACGATCTGTCGGTATTATTTTCTTTATATATGTAACTATTCAGACTTTGCCAGAAATGATTTTTCTTTCTTCCGAGAGTAAATTTTTATAACCTAACCTGTCACGAATGTTACTCTGAGTTTCAGAAGTTTAATTTATTTTCTCTTATGGAAATAAACAGTGAACAGAAAGGGTCTACTAACTTTCATTTAAAAGTTTTAGCTTGTAGAAAGTAGTTAAACATTTGACTTTTCGAATAGAGAACGAATTTCCACGAAAGTTTTATATTTTGATTGGAGTTACAATGTTCAATGCAAGCGATGTTGCGAACCATAATTTTGTATTACCTTAAAGTGAATGCACGTAAATCCAGTGAACAGTTTTCAATTCCCATATTCCTTTGCGGATGACGTAACTGGTAGGAATTTGCCGGGAACCAAAGATTCATGTATGACTCAGCGAGCCCCAGATGGGGAAATCTTAGCGACGGTAGCTCTCCTGGTGTCAGGGGGACGCAACACCAAACAATCGATATTAGTATTTCGCTTCGACATTAAATGTCCAAGCAGTCAATCAGTCGTTGCCTGGAGAGTACCATGACAGATTTGGTTCTAAATTGTTAGTACAATGCGATAAATATTTTGAATTTCACAATTATATGAGAGCAAGACTTCAAACGTTACCATCTATCATGGCCTAGTGAAGTCTAAAATATTTTACGGCTCATTTTCAAACACGCTTGCGTTGCTTGCAATTTGGATGAATAGCCAATTGAAACACGTGTGCGATTTGGATGAATAGCCAATTAAAACACGTGTTTTATTGCGTGTTCTACGTATTACGTAATAAAACACGTGCTTCAATTGGCTACTCTCTCTAATCGCAAGCGTGCATGTAAATCAGCCCTTACTCCTGTTTTACGACTATAATTAGAACAAAATGCAACAGCACAACTCGTATTGCTCTTGCTCATGTTTTAAAGAAATATGTAGGACATCCTTGCAGAAGTAAGCGAACACCTTACTCGTAGGTTTAGATTCCCTCAAAATCTTTTAACTGACGTCATCAACACAATGAAATATGGAAAATCAATTTTGTTCACTTGTTGGGAATGGACCCCTCTACTTGACTGCTAATTTCCCCTGTTGCAAGAGGCACAGTAATAGCATGACGTGCCTTGATTGGTTGCGGTTGTCTCTAGCTACCTGTCGATTTCCAATCTTAGTATAACACTGTTTTCTCTAATGGGAAACTCTTTGCTACACTTCCAATTTTCGTCATACACCATTCAGCCAATCAGAGCGGAATGGTTTACCTGTGTACATATACATTGAGTCAGTCTAAATTGATCAGTGTTTCGACTTTTGTTTAATATCCAATTAATGAACAGGTTCGATTCGTGCTGCTGATATTTCATACATTTGCTACAGTGACCTTGAACACCAAGTGACAATATCGTTATCTTCTGATATATAGTTTTCTAGAACTTTCTTTTCTCTTCCTCCTTGTCTTTCTGTCAGAATACGACGAATGCCACTGCTGTAAGCTACCATTACATATTCTACTGTAGTATACGTGTTTATTATATTGATTAAGTGCCTTTTAGTGCAATCTTGCAGTGTTTTAGTAGTTTCATGCGATGTCTACGTGTCATGATTTTTAATGATTGATTACAAGTTTTTAGTTCTGTGCTCTTATGAATGTTTAAGGATAAACTTTAGTTCTCTCTCGAATGTGAAGTCTCAACGAGTCTTCGTTACATGAATAATTACATTTTTAATAATCGCATGCTTACCTATGGGTTTTCTCCAGTACTTAAGTGTTTCTTTAGTATAACGCTTTCCGCTGTACCAGTCTGGTACCTTGAGTTATTTTACTCGTCAAAATGTGAGGCGGTGGGTGATGGGTATTTCCTTCCATCTAAACAACAGTGACAACTGCATTGACGAGTGAAAGAAACCACCCTGACAAAGGAATGATAGCGCAGGCGCCGGACAGTAACAGCACAAGAGCCAACGTCCTGTCACGGTCGCCACTTGAAAGAAACCCCCAACCCTGACAAAAGGAGGACAGACGCCGGAAACAGAGCAGCACAAAATCTGCAGAACATTTGAAAATACAATTCCAGTCGCACACTCGTGAAGCCTCATCACAGTTCACTAACAGGATATTTCCCCTAACGAAGAGTAAACAGGAAATGTGAAACTTCACATTAGTAGGTCAGTGGTTAAAACTCTTAAGGAGCCATCAACAATGACACGCAGATTGGAAACTGGTTAGCTGAACCTTCTCAATCAAGGTCACTCTCGAGCTAAACACAGTTTCACCAGCATGGGTCAGCTCCAACTCCTCCCTTCGGGGAGAGGCCTCATCCACTAGTGGATTGAATATGGCTGTGATTTATTATATATATGATACATAACATTTGTTTTACTATGTAATTGTTGACTAAGTATTGTAAGCCGGATACAGTTTTATTGTAACACGACTATATATTGCAATAAATTCATAAATGACGGGCTCTATATGAGTAGTCAATGTTATACAAGACAAGCAAGCAATCAAGTGGATTTAAAAAAGAATGAAAAATAAATGCGTTATAGACAGAGCTGCCAATGTAATGACTTTGTAGCTAAGTCTAAAACTAGCCATTTCGAATCCACATTGAGCTGCCAAAGATCTTCACATTTCTATAGTGTGCATAGAGATTTAGCTACATCCAGTGAAAAGTACCCCTTAGGGCCGATTCACATGAAATCGTTGCTTTGCATGCGATATGGGTGAATAGCCAATTGAAACACATGTTACACGTAGAACACGCAATGACACACGTGTTTCAATTGTCTACTCAACTAAATCGCAAGCTTTCATGAAATCCAGCCCTTAGGGCCCACTTTTAAGCCTGCTTGCGAAGCGTGATTTGCTTGCGATTTGGGTGAATAGCCAATTGAAACATGTGTTACAACATGTAATAAAACCACACCACGAAACAGGATGTGTGTGAATTGGCTACTCACCGTAATCGCAAGCAACGTAAGGGGGCTTGAAAACGAAACCTTCTCGTAGTAGTTATTAGCTACTTTTAGATCGTTGTTTAGCTATTTCAAGTACTCATCGTTGGCTACACTGATTACAGAACAGCTGTTAAACTTCTGAAGTAGGCATGGGCAAAACTGCTACTTTTTGGTAGCAGTGAAATATGTTATTGCTACTTTTAAATATCTGTGAAAAGTAGCAGTTTAGGAAAAATATTTTTAAATGGATGTTACAAACTTAAAATTCAGTGTAAAAGCACCATTTTAGACTGTCTTATATATCTGTAAGTAGCATAGATAGGAATTTCTCAAGGGAGGGGATATATAGAAAATCATATCCTTGGCAGTTATACAACCAAGCACAACAAATTTCTTTAAAAGAATATATTTCGGGGCTTTCTTTTTCTATAATTTTAGAGCAGCACGATTACAGTATTGTGCGGTAAGTGTTAAATGCATGAATATATTCTATCCGTATAGTTTGCTTAGTTCAGCCATCTAATACAAATTTAGCCATATTTGAAACATCAGGTGGGATTTTGTCAAGAACGAAGAGTTTCTCGGCCAACATTTACTAATGCTTATACGCTCACTTTGATGACAGTTTTCTCTTGTAAAACTGCCAGTCCGTTCAGCCACATTTGAATGTTTGAATTTCGTTTCAGGGTACAAAATATAATCTTTGGCGTAGATGCGGGTACAGATTGTACAAAATCTAAAGCACTTCTAAACCGCTTGGAAATCTGATATGCTTCCATTGCACTTTTATTAGTTTCGCCTTCAAAATTCGCAATTAGTGTGTCAAATTTTCGAAATGTTCATACTTTCGGAGCTGCAGGGAGCCGAAAGCGTGGGAAAATGATTCTTAGAGTTCCATATTTATAACATACGAACAGTAGAGCTGATGCAGCGTCGTATCCTCAAAGACTTTAAGGCTACTCTATTTGAAAATGTATATTTCAAAATTCCGCAATGGACGCGCAAAGTTTTCCCCATAGGAAGTAGGGGATTCCGGAATATTTCTGAAGTATAGAGGTAGGTCGAAATGAGCATGTGCTAAAAGCATGAGCATGTGATATTCGTCATCCCCAGCATCCAATCGGACAATGATATTCGATCTCTTTCATAACTAATTAATAAAACATTCAATGAAATTATGCAATTCTTACTCCTGCTTGTTATACAACGATGCATTTTTTAAAATCGTTCGGTGTTTGGAATCTACTTGAGATATCGATTTGGCACAAACGCATTATTGTTTCCTGGTGAAAACCGTCCCATTCGTGCTCACTCCCACCCATCTTTACTTTAGAGAATTTATGGGAATCTTCTAATTCCTTTGGGGAATCCCTTGAACGCCCATTGTAGATTTTTGAAAGATGTATTTTTGGATAGTGCAGATTTAGTCTTTGACGGCCATCAGCTCTACTTTTTGTGATGTTAGAAATATGAAGCTCTGAAGTTCATCTTCGCACGCTTTCGGGACCTTTAAGCTTCGAAACTAAGCAATTTTCGAAAATTTGTCTGAGGAACTTTCGTCTTGTTTTGATGTGAGGAATCACCTCCAGAAGTTTTCCGGTGTAATTTTAAAAGACGCTGTATTTGTTGTCTAATTTTATATCCAGATATTCTTTGAATCTACCCCAAATTCGTGAAAAAAAAAAAAAATCGGAATACATGCGTGAAAGAGCATGTCTTATAATGTACTTAGACTTCATTTTATGGATTTCTGTAAATATTTTCATACATTCTTCCAAGCTCAAATATGCTGCGACTTGTGTTCTATTCCTTCAGACAGTTTGCTTTAGCACTTTCAAACTTTATAACAGCATCTTTGGCATTATTTACAGCTTCTACTAATGTAGAAGCTGAAGGTGTTCCTTTTGTAAGAATAAGTACAACGGTTAATCGTAGCTTTAGTACTAATTTAATCGAATAAATATAACGAATAAATTATGAATGCATTAAATTCATTATGCCTTCAATGAGAGCTTGTGAAATTGTTCAGTAAAGAAATTTTGATAATTTCTATGAACACAAATTGGGTTAATTCTGTAAAATCATGGATTGCGTTACACATTTACATCTGTCCTTTCATACTTCATATTTTTTTTTATGCTATAGGGGAAACATTTGCATTCTCCATAATCCCACAGAAATACGCTTTCCGTAAGCGGACATAAAATATAAGTGTTCCAATTGATCCTAAATAATTCAATACCAGTCGAATATTGTTGGTCTTAAATACTCCCACATTGAGTGTGTGTGCTGCACAACCGCAGAAGGATACTGTTACAGTATGTCTTGATTTTCTTTAATTCCCCAGCAAACTGCTACTTCCATCATATTCTTAAAATAAGATCTGGGAATTAACACGAAAATGCATCAGATCGTTTTCGTTAACTCCCGACATTGTTTCTTCAAACTTTTTCGGCCAAAACCACTTTAGGGAAAGATCTGCCAGATTGTTACTGAGTCTGTGCATAAACTCCTTTTTTAAGAAATCATACTCATCATTGACGTAGTTAACAACAAAGTTTTCCCATGTAGGCGATATTAAGAGTTTCATCCGCTAATGCAGAAAATCATTCAGCTGCATCTGGTCAAGCAAAAATCCTAAATTGAAACTTAATCGCAAATTAATCCTATGGTCTGAGGCATTAGGCCAGCGTCTCCAAGGTTGCGGGTTCGAGTTCTACCTGGGCATGGATGTTTGTGAAATTTAACAAGCGTGCCCTCGCACAATCGTGAAAGGTCGAAGTCAAAAGTTACTAACATATCCCAAGAAAAAAAAAGTTAACCAAAATTTTATCTTCTCCCTCATGATCTGAAAGATAACATTACATCTCACAGCGGAAACTTTCCAATGTGTGTAATTTAAATTTATAATTCATATGTAAAGTAACGGTGTCGTCTGTTAAAGTTACGCAGACGTCTCTACGTAGAAAATAACTGCCTCAATCACAGATTTTAAATGTTTTATATTCAAAATTTTCACCGTTCTACCCTCGTTGGGACTATCAGTACAGGAATTACTACTTCATTCTTCATTACTGTCTAGAAATCGTCTTTTCGTTTTTTTTTTTTATCAACCGTTTTTAATGTTATTGTCAAAGAATGTTTATTTTACTGGTTGTCCTAACGGTTATTTACCACATCTACCTAAATGTGAAACTACAACGCAGAATGTACAATACGACCCTTGTCTGTTTATTAATAAGCTTACAATTATATCGGGACGGTCGTAAGCTATACTGCTGTTACATCCCTTACAAACAGTTTTATATTTTAACTAACAACTATGTGTTTCCAAACATAACTTCATTTTTTCTTGTGGAAATACTCCTTCCAAGCTCATAAAGTTGGAGTCAAGGGGGAATATATCCCCCCCTTACCTAGGCCACTGCCTGTAATTTGTTATATGTGCAGTAGAATGATTATTGTTAGGCCTTGGTAGAGTAGTTTATATTATAACTGCCTGAAAACTATATATGTAATTAGAGGGATTTTAGAGATTCAGTTACGTTACTTCTTCACGAATAATTAGTATAAATGTCTTCACCGGTTCTTCACCTATAAATGACAGCTATTTGACAGTGGAAATCAACAGACTAATTAAAATAAGTATAATTGCTTCGAATTGAATTTATTTAAGAGCTTTTGGCATCTTTGGCTCAGGTCAGGATGAGTTAGGTAGACGATAAAGAAAGTATCGACCAGAGCCTTACTTACCGTAACATCGAGGCATACCCCTGGTGAAAATGATGAAAACCCTGGGAACCTTGGGCGCCGGGCTTCTAACTAGAATATTTTATTGATGGCCTCCAGGCATAAGACTCAAACCGGGATAGGTGAAAGGGGGTGGGAAGGTGTCAGCCAGGGTATAAGTTGAAAGTAGGCCCTACTACCGCATTTTCCTAGTGTGACTGAGGAAACCCCCTGAAAAAAACCTGTCAGGACGGTCGGTCGCTAGGATTTAATCTACGACCTACCGAATGCTAAACCGATTACGCTCTACCACTGACTGCTAGCTTCAAACCCACATACCTACCCATGACCGATACAAATGGCCGCGACATTATCGCGTTGACCACAAGGGCTAGGTAATTATTGCTTAGAGAAACAATATTCTCTCTCTCTCTCTCTCTCTCTCTATATATATATATATATATATATATTTGGCCGGGAAACCGGGACAGGACCGGGAAACCGCGACTGTCGCCCCAAAAGGCTTCTGCCACTAACTGGGAGGAGACCCCTTAATTCCTCTTGCTGAGACTTAAGGGAACCGACCGGGGTAGACGCCTAATGTCCAATCCATACGTTCACGTCGTGGGACCTGTTAGTACCCAAGCAACTGCTTGGCGAACGAACATGGATGGGCTGCTCACCAACCCGCATTAGCTGACAGCGTGGTGAGTCAAATGTCAGCACCCCTCCTTTCTTTACATATGATGGTACAAGCAAGGAAACAGCCTCGGAGGCCCTCATTACCCGGAGGACGGAATGCAGCTGGCAACGGCAGCGGTCAGTCCTGCAGGAAGTCAGAGGGTCAAAATGCCCGGGTTTGGACTGTAGACTGCCAGGACACCGACACGGCAACTCGAACGGACCTATACGTGGCGACCCTCAACTGTCAGTCACTTGCAGGAGAGGACAAATTAGAAGAACTGCAGAATGAACTTAAGAGGATTAAGTGGGACATCATAGGACTATCAGAAGTGTGGAGGAAGAATGAAGAACAGTTGGAACTACCGTCAGGGCACACATTCTACTACAAAGGAACAGAAACTGGAAAAGCGACAGGCGTTGGCTTTATAATTAATAAAAACCTGAAGTCACAGATCACAGAAATTGAAGGAATTTCAGATAGAATCGCACGGGTAGTAATAAAGATAAACAACAGATACAGTATGGAAATTATACAAGTGTATGCTCCAACAACCTCGCACCCGGAGGAGGAAGTCGAAGACCTATACGAGGAGATTCAGAAGATTTTGGATAGTAGCAAATAGCATTACAAAATTGTAATGGGAGACTTCAATGCGAAAGTAGGAACCAAGCAGAGCAGTGACACGAAAGTGGGAAACTTTGGATTTGGCAAAAGAAACAAGAGAGGAGAGAAGTTAGTGGAATTCTCAGAAGCCAACAGACTGTTGATTTCCAATACATATTTCAAGAAACCGCCCCAGAGGAAGTGGACATGGAAAGGCCCAAATGGGACCAAAAACGAAATAGACTACGTTCTATCAAATAACAGGGCAATTGTGCAAGACGTGTCTGTTCTAAACAGTTTCAAAATCTCGAGTGATCATAGGATGGTGAGATGTAAGCTGAAACTAAATACTAGACTAGAGAGAAAGAAGCTTATCAGAGGAAAACCGTCAGTTTTAGATCTGGAAAATCTTGGAAAACACAGACAGACATTCGAGATAGAACTAAGCAACAGATTCAGCGCCTTGGAAGAGTTAGAGGATGAAGAAGACATCGATAGCAGAAATAAAATACTGACTGAGATAATAAGAAAAACAGCCAAGAAGATAGCAGGTACCAGAAAGAAAAAAGAGAGCAAAATCTCAGAAGAAACTAAGCTCTTGATGAAGAAAAGAAGGGAAATGAAAGAAGAGGAAAATTGCATAAAGAGGATTGAGTACATAGAACTAAATAAAACCGTAAGAAAGAAAATAAGAGAGGATGTACGAAGATATAACGAAAATCTTGTTAAAAATACAATCGAGGAAAACAAGAGCCTGAAGAAAGCCAAACAGCAGCTCATGATAGGGAAAAAGCAAATAATTGCAGTTAAGAGACCAGACGTGACCGTAACACGAAATAAAGATGAAATTATAAACATATTTGAAATGTTCTACAGAGAATTGTACTACTGCGAAGGGGAGCTAGGAAATGAAGATTCAGAAGAAATTGATGTTGATGTCCCAGACGTAATGAAAGAAGAAGTGGATAAAGTACTTCGAGGGATGAAGAACGGAAAATCACCAGGAGAAGATGGACTCACAGCAGAGATGTTTAAATGGGGAGGTGAAAAGATGAAAGAGGAAGTTGCTAAATTATTCTCGATGTGCTTGAGGAAGAGAGAAATACCCAGAAGTTGGAACAATGCCGTTATCATTTTGTTGTACAAGAAAGGGGACAAAGAACGCGTAGAAAACTACAGACCAATTAGTTTACTGTCAGTCCTATACAAAATGTTCACCAAAGTTATTTTGAATCGTATTGAACGAGACTTGGATTTTAATCAGGGAAGGGAACAAGCCGGATTTCGTCGTGGATTTAGCACAATGGACCACATACAAACATTGAATGAAGTTATGGAAAGGACTAATGAATATGAACTTCCACTATGTTTGGGATTCATAGATTTTGAAAAGGCTTTCGATTCGGTCTCCTTGTCAGCAGTACTTAAATCACTTGAACATCAAGGCATCGAAAGTGCATACATCAAGTTACTGCGAAACATTTACTCGACTGCCACTTCTGTCATTAGGCTGCATCAAGACAGTGAAAAATTTAAAGTTGGAAAAGGGGTAAGGCAAGGAGATTCAATTTCTCCGAAACTGTTTTGTGCGGTCCTGGAGAGAGTGTTCCAGAATTTAAACTGGGATGAAGTTGGAATTAAAATTAATGGCGAATATCTTCATCATTTACGGTTCGCTGATGATATAGTCCTGTTTGCTTCAAGTGCAGAAGAACTACAAACCAGAATGGAAGAACTGAGTAACGAGAGTTCGAAAATAGGCCTTAAAATGAACTTAAGTAAAACAAAAGTAATGTACAACCAACATGCTGCAAAGAAGGAAGTGAAGATTAACGGAGAGACAATAGGCATAGTTGATGAGTATGTTTACCTAGGCCAGCTTAAAACATCGAATGCAAAGTTGACTGATGAAATAAATAGAAGATGTAAAATGGCGTGGAGTTCTTTTGGAAGACTACACTTTATTTTCAAAAGCAAACTTCCAATGTGTCTGAAGCGTAAAGTTTATAATCAATGTGTCTTACCTGTAATGATGTACGGGTGCGAAACTTGGACATTGAATGCGCAAACGACTCAAAGATTGATAGTCACACAAAGAGCAATGGAGAGGTGCATGCTAGGAATAACCAGGAGGGACAGGAAGAGAAATGAATGGATTCGCGCACAAACAAAGGTAGAGGATGTAATCAAGACTGCGAAGAAGATGAAGTGGAGATGGGCCGGTCACATAGCTAGACGAACAGATGGAAGGTGGACGACAAATGTACTACAGTGGATTCCTAGAGAAAAGAAACGACCGAGACGACGTCCAAATGTAAGATGGGTAGATGAAATCAAGCGTTTTTCAGGAGCTACATGGATGAGGATATCAGCAGACCGAGATATGTGGAAAGAAAAGGGGGAGGCCTTCATCCAGCAGTGGATAGAAAACGGCTGAATATGATGATGATGATGATGATATAT
>JAGDQP010035307.1:3247-14081 GCA_022664845.1 Lepisma saccharinum
ATATATATATATACTCATTCCACTATCATTGCGACTCACTTATATTTACTGTTTGCCGTCATTATGGGACCCCGGTGTTTCTCAGATCCGTACTCGGGTCTTACTTTACAAGCCGTGTTATCTGTACTCTACAACATCCAAGTACCTCAAAAAACTTCACTTGTAAAATTGGATAAGGGATTCCATTTGATATAAAAGTGCATACAAAATGTATGGTTTAAGTTCCTGCACATTCCGTGCGTGGCGCTGCCCTCGCTAATCGTATAAAGGTGTATAGCTTTTTTCACTCATGCCATGCCTTTACTGGAATCCGCATAGACGTTGGCAAACTTGACGCATCGTCTAACACACACTTAACTGCGCATGCGATCATTTCTCCCACCAGTTCTTGCTGTCTTGTTCCTCACAACGTACAGAACTCACAGTGTCTATGTGTGTGTGTGTGTGTTTTGCACATACATATTGAAAACAGTTAAGGGCTCCTATTTGGATCACGAAAAGAGAGTTGGGTGATAAAAGAGCAAACTTGACCTTGGCGTTCCATTCGGAAAGGACGAAAGGTGATATGAATTAAGTTACGACGCAAGAGGGCAGAAATTAAGGTCACGAGGCCATGTTAAGTAGCTCTGTGTATTCTTATGGGTTTAGTGCAAGAACCCCTCGCAATCAAAAAATATTAATAATTCTAAAAGTATAAATGATATGGAGAAACTGAAAACAGTTCTAGTATCAGAGTCCCCGGGAGTTTTCAACCTCAAATATTGGTGGTGCTCCGTGAAGTTTTGGGTTTGACTCCCCCCGCCCCCTATTCAAACACAGTAGGGGTAGAAGAAAGGGGTTCAGCGAGCTTCAGAATGGAAGTAAAGAACAATTTGAGGTGACGGGTTTAGGTCCCTTGATAGCAAAAACTAAAATAAGGGACTTTATCCCGCTCATGTTTGTCCGTCTGTCTGTCTGTTGCAAAAAATTATATCTCAGGAACCAGAAGACGTAGGAACTTGGTTGAGGTTTCATCTGAAAGCTCTCGTTTATTCATTAGGAATGACTATCTTACTTTTTGTATCAGTCACCCCCTGTAGGGTGAAACAGGGGATTGGGGTACAATTCAGGCTCTTATATCTGGAACTAGAAGACTTATGCCCGGTTTCACCAACCTTCCTTAAATTCGGGGTAAGGGCGCGTTAGTTAACGCCTTCATAAGAATATAAGTATCACTTAAGTTATTGTCATTGCACCAACATTTGAAGCAATGATTTAAGGGTCCCTTAGCAAACGAGTTGTTAGCGTGTTTGTACTAATCTCATCACATCGTGATTTAATTTATTTGTTTATCGAAATATACTGCATCTTGGTTATGAATGTTGATTTAGTAGTAAAGAAGAGTAGTTGCAGGACCAATTTACTGAATGTTATGTGTACAATTAGTCCATTTAGATAAATTATCTCAAAATTGAAACTTTTACAGCATGTAAGATTCTGTTTATTACTACGATCTCGCTAGATGGCAGCACAGTTTAGAACTTAAATTTAGTGCAAAAGTCTCTACCTGCAACTGTTTGACTTCAAAGTAATGATAACTTCCGTTAAAAAATAAAATTTTATCTTGTTAAAATGACTGTACAGCTGTATATATTAATAATTGTTTACAATTGTTAAACTAAATAACAAGCTGACGCAAAATAACGTATTGGACTAATTTTCTTATGCTAATGAGTTACTAGATTTATTCTTTAGAACAAAATATATATTAGACTTATTCATAGTAAGCCTCTGAGAATATGGGAAGCGAGAAGAAGAGAGCACCTAAGAATTAACACTTTGCTTGAATTTATTCAATGGAAGGCAGGGTTTCTGCCAGGATTTTCAGTTTGGGGGGTGTAAGTGAAGTTTTGTACGGTTTCTATCGATTTTTCACAGCAAAAAAATAAAGTTGGTGGAGGGGTGTTGTAGAGATTTTGTGGGGTAACCCCCCCACGATGGGGTTGGCGGAATCATTGCAAGGTATCAATAAACATAGCTTATTTTTGTTAGTGCTGTTACCGTCCATAAAAATTCATTTTATCCTATGTTTTACAGTTTATTTTGGATGTATTACATTCACTACGGTCATTTTGTTGTCTACTAATGTATCTCTTGGCATTGGCGATTTCCCCTTTTATGTATGAGGAATGAAGAAAAGCAAAAAATCTAATATGAAAGAAATCAAAACCATTTTCTCATTATTCTTCCAAGCAGATTGAAATTATGCAGTTTAATAACTTCTGTGAAAACTCCACGAGATGTTAATTCGCAATTCGCTTTTGTATTTGTTCTTATTGGTCGTTTGTAAGACGTTTCTGTTGAGTTACGTACGTTACGCTTGCTTTATTGAAATGCAAGAGCTAGAGCAGAAAAGATCTGCTATTTGTTTAACTGAAAAAAAAGAACTGTGATTGTGGAGCTCCTTCCCAAATATAAAATATGGGCAACACAAAATAGGGAATTAGCAATTTAAGTTTGGTTTAACAAAACTTCTATCGTGGACGCGACCTACGCAGTGCACAACAGTATCAAGAATTAAAAGCTGTCAGTCGCATATTATCTGTGATATTTCTTTATGTTTCTGACCTTTCATCCACACGACTCCAGAATCTGCATCGGTTTATGTGTGAAATTAATAGTACCGAGAACAGCAGGGAATAAATAGAGCAATTAGGAGCGAATATTACATATCGTTTGGCATTTGACAATACGCAGGTCCACAGAGCATTATTTACAGGAGAGGGGGAAATTCCCTGGTATCTTTCAGTGTTTTCCCTGATACCTCACTTACCGTCTTTCTTTCAGTGTGGGGAAAATCTTTTTCACAGACCATGTAGGCGCATATTGCATGTAACAATGTTCGACTAAGGAGTTTTATTTTACGGAAACTTTATTCAAGACTGCATATCAGCATATCAGTGCTGTCCAGAACGCTCATACTTAACGATACTAGAGTGCTCGATCAAATTCTGAACCTAGACACGAGAGCAAACAGTTAAAGTCGATCGTCGACTTCCAGCCTAACCCAAAATACACAAAATATTCAAGGATTAGTTTCCATGGCTTGTCATTACTGTGTAAGTGACCTACTTTTATTTATATATTATTCATTGAGTTATGAGCAACTACGGCCCTAGTATAAAATATGCATTAGGGAAGGGGGCTACAATATTTCATTTGAAAAAGTCGGGAGTTCATTATAAACTAAAGATTACTGATAAAACTTAGGTAGATTTTGGGGGGTTCAGCTCTCCATACCCCACCTGTAGCTCCTTTGTTTAAGAGATACTGATAGGCATAAAATAACATCGAACAAATATTATTCTATAAATTTCCCCTAATCTCTTTTAGTGCCAAATGACACCCTACAGTGCACATAAACACTGTAACCTTGGGCGCGCTATCCATAACCATCTGAATTCCAAAATGTACAGTCACTAAAAACGTATTAGAGGAATATAGCATTGAGTTTTTATTTAATCTATTTATTGAGTTTTTATTTATGGACTAAATAGGTAAATATTGTCTAAGCCTGTCACTTGCAGTCCCTTATACGTATATCTTACGGCTTAGGTAAAGCTGACAGTCTGGCCCATAGAAAAATGCTACTTACCCGCTGTACATTTTTCCATTACTGTTCTAGAGACATTAAAGTGCAGAGTAATTAAAAGCAGTGCAGTTTGTCTCAGTAGATGGTTTCGATCTATTGCGAATTCAAATAATTCTACAAAATGATCGTAGAGCATTGGCTTAACATTTGGGAAGTCGTGGGTTCAATCCCAGCGGGCGGCCATCATGACTGTTTTTTTTTTCAGGTAATTTCCTCCGCAGTCACACTAGGCAATTTCCGGAATTGTATCGTCAACTTAGGTCCTGGCTGACACCTTACCAGATCCTTTTCCCTCCCCTGTCCAGCCGGAACCTTAGATGCCTGAAGGAAATGTATAAAATACCAATTCAAATAATGCTAAATTAATTTTAACACTTTGTACACAACACTTTTCCTGAGTCAGTATTGTTGTTGGAATTCTGATTCATGAAACATTTGTAAAGGGTTTGGTCTGTTCAGAATTATTCATTCCAGTCTGACGCTTATTAAATGCTCAATATAAAAGATCTTTGTATCAAAATATTCATAGTAGTCCGCCATATTTTTTCTCACTTTAAGGGCGCGTTAAACACCTAAGCAAGGTAAATCGCATCCTTAAATTAAGGAAGACTTTGAGAAATCGTTAACTTTGAGGGAGGTTGGTGAAACACTGTAGGACGCTAAGGAGACGTTAAATTGACTTAAGGATTCCTTAAGATTTAAGGAAGGTTGGTGAAACCGGGCATTAGGGACTTGCTTGACATGTCACTGGATAGCCCTCGTCAGTGCATTAGGATTGGCTCTCCTACTTTTTATTAGACACCCTATAGAGTGAAACGGTTGATTCGGGTAAAACTTATACTCCTATATCTCAGGAACTAGAAGACGTAGGGACTTGGTTAAGGTGTCATTAGAAAAGTCTCGTCGATTCATTAGAAGCGGGTTTCTGGGGGAAGCGGGTTTCACAGCCCCAGAAGTGTAATGGGGTGGGGGGAAGCTATACAATTCCACATGCTTCCATCGATGTACCCCAAACTAAGAATTGTCTTCGTTTGGCACTGGGCAAGGTCGCAAAGGTATTCCGGGTCTGACGTTGTTCTCCAGATATCAGTGTTACCACTTTTTTTCATTTTTTTAAAATTCCTTCTATACATTTCCACATAACAACACCAACTTGGCATTAACATTATTGGGGACAATGTAACAACACTGTGGCCCTAAGAACTCGAGTTTTCATTGTTGCCAACCTATGAGAAAATGCCACATATTTTGTGTTTCAGATGCTATCAAGGGACCGGAGCCATTGCGATTGTTAATTGAATCACAGCGCTAACTTGTTTAATTTGAGTAGTAAAACCAAACCCGAGGGGAAATTAGAAACTACTAAATCTACTACAATATTAAAAGTAACATCAGCAAGATAATATTAAAAATGTTTCTGCTAATCAATCCTTAAATAATATCCTGTTTAACGCTTTTTTTTTCGAGTATTTCGAAACCCCGGTGGTGGTGGGACCATTTAATCTATCTGATGACGGAATATGTAAAGAAGAAAAGTACCGCAAGAAGAAAGAGTACGCACACGGGTACGCACAAATTGTATTATCAGAAATAAAATTTACACATTAAATCCCTTCCTCACGTTTTTTGGGAATTTGAAAACTAGCATCTCGTCAGCTCCCGTGGTCCAGTAAATTCAGTCACTGGAATTTGAGTTATTTTGTGGCGTTCAGGCAACTTTGGCTCAGGTCAAGATAGGGTAAGGGCAATGATAAGGAAGGTATAAGCCAGGGCCATTCTTAAGTCACTATGCCAGAATCTGTCTGGTGAAACTGAGGAAACCTCTGGAAAATCTGTCACGATGTTCGCCGGCGGATTTCGAACCCACTTACCTACCCATTGCCTCTTCGACGTTACCCCCTGGACCACAGGCTAGGTGCTGGTAGCTGGCTTT
This sequence comes from Lepisma saccharinum, assembly GCA_022664845.1. Classification (NCBI taxonomy): domain Eukaryota; kingdom Metazoa; phylum Arthropoda; class Insecta; order Zygentoma; family Lepismatidae; genus Lepisma; species Lepisma saccharinum. The sequence continues at coordinate 8,812 of JAGDQP010035307.1, forward strand.
GAGTAAGGACTAAGGAAGCGGATCGGGCTTCAGTCCAGCTCAAGCTTACCATTTTGACAATCTTTCAATTTCTTTATTAAGTGAATTGAGTCGACTTAGTTCAGGCGGTAGTTCATCTGACTTAGGCGTGAATCACCCAGTATACAAATTATTAGGTAGCGCCCCTTTCAAAGAATTGTCTGCCTCTTTGAGGCGCGATGCCACATATGAGAAAGGTGATTCGTAACCTAACAAAAATACAATAGCTTTTTCTCAACAATCGCTTAGTCTTCCACAGCGTTCAAGATTTTCTAAGGATAAAGAAAAAAAATGAACATTTATGTCCCTACAATAGTCATGTAATGCATCGTGTTTTATCAATTGCCGGGAAAGACATCAAATAAATGACCAAATTTAAGTTAAACGAGACTCTTGAAGAAAAATCCAATGAAATGGTATAATTGAATTTTATTTATGGCATGTAGTCATCTTAGGTTCAGCAAAGAATAGGGTGGTGAAAAGGATGTTGGAAGGTAGTCGGCCAGGACCCTTTTGTAAGTACCACTCCAGCATTTGCCTGGTGCGACTGAGAGATGAGGCGAATTGAATCAAACGGAATAATACAAGTTCTCGTCAATTTCACTTGTTGTATTGTAATCAATCGCAGTGGCCTAGGGAAGGAGGTACACTGGGGCGTCCCCCTTAGAGAACAGAATTATTTTGGACTAATATTTTAAGTGCTTTTAACACTAATTTTCATTCATCATATGTCAGAAATATTCAATGTTAGAATATATTTTCGTACATTAAATGTGTCTCACATATTGAAAACAAAGTTTTCGTGCATTTTATGCAGACTTACTACATTTAGAAACTTGACAACATACTAAATCCTGATTTAAATATGAATGCAGAGTATCATTATAGAGTATTTATCCACCAGGAAGAAACAAAGAAACAGAGACAGAGAGGGTTTGTGTTTGTTTTGACATTCAGACTACATGAACATGCCATATTTTCCAGTTTGAAATGCTATTCCCAGCAAACCGAATGATTTGCAATGCTGTGCCGATTAACAGAATAAAAAAGAACGATATCTTGAAATGAAGCAGAAATTAACAACTTTTTTCTTTGCAAATTCCTTTCAAATGCAATTGATTGTAACGTATTATATCGGTATTGGCCTCCTGAAACTGAGTGAAGACCGGAAATACTCAATCTGTATGGACGCAGTAGGACTCAAACCTATATGTCTCCCCAGTGTTGAACTCGCGTTACTACCCAATGCTGATCCAAAGTCCGTGACGATACTGCCTGGGTAGTTCTTAGCGTCCCCGTGTAAACGCAAATTAATACGGAAATATACAGTCTTTCGCCTATCCGTTTTTCTTAAATCTCAGTAACTACAAAACAGACAGAGTTGAGCCATACATCATTGGGTTCCTCATGGTCTGAAGCTTTGGGAACAACTATGACTAAATCTAAAACTGGTAGGTACTTTCCAATAGCTTAGCATTATCTTTTGTAAAAAAAATGACGGTATGGTATTTTCTTCTTGAACGTTCATTTGATTTATACGGTGGCACTATGATTTTTTAAACTATTATGTAGTTTGTTTGATTACTTTTTTTATTTTATTATGAAGTAATTATCTGCCTGCATTGCAACAGTGCGGTTGCATATACAGATTATCTTCTGAAAGGGATAGCTTATATTATTCCTTTTGATTCATTTCGCCTTATTCCTCGGTCACAGCAGGCAAATTCTAGGATAGTCTTTTCGGTAAAGCAAGGGCCGATTCCTTAACACATCAATTTTTACCCTATTCCTTCCTGTGAAAAAGTTGTTTAAAACCCAGCAATAAACAATTCAAAATTCTAACCAAAATAGAATAGAAAGATTCTTCACATTACAAATATTTTGCCTACGATCATCATCCATTATATAGAATGCCTGATTTAATACATTGCCGGTGATATGTGCAGTTAGTGACAAAAGCTCTTCCATTTCGTAAAATTTGATTTGCGAAGTCTTTAAACAGGTAATTAAATGGATGAACTGATTTGAGTAAAGTTTCCCCTAACCTAAAGAGAGCATAACTTTCTGTAATTACACGAAACAGAACATAAATAGGTTGATCTATTTTAAATTTAATCAAAACGAAATATTGCCAAGGTTCAAGAATTGTTTTCGCTGACTGTACATGTATAATACAAAACCCGACTCAAGCGAGATGTCACTAAAATGTGGTGTTTAATAAACACCTGTCACGCTCATTGTTCATAGAACCATTTGTAGAATATCAAAAGTTATATGGCATTACAAGATTATTAAATAATGAGAAAATATAGACCCGGGTTCAACGTCGATCCTGACTGAAGTTTTTCCTGTTTTCCCTTGGTCATACCATGCAGATGCTAGGGTGGTTCCTTCTCTAAGGACAGGACTGATTCCTTCGTACATCTTTTTTTCTACTCTTCTATGACGGCCTTGGCCTGACCTAGAAACTATCACAATAATCGACTAAGTCAGCGATAAAGAAAAAGTTTACCATTTGTCGGAATACACCTTAGGTGCGATATTCACAGTATACACATAGGTAAAATTGCAAAGCATTTTCCAGAACTGGAATGCTAAAAATAAATGTTACAAGATAGTCAATTAAATCCTCTTACACCTATTATAATCTTCTTACATCTGGAAACCACATCACATTTCAATCACCCGCGTTGTCTTATCACTGCTGATTCACTGTAGTTTTCCCATATGTAACGGGATCGATCCGGGTGTGCAGCAGAAGTGAGTACCCCGTTCTCCTGGGTACCTTGGACAGTAAAGGCGGCACGGGACTGAAAACCCTACTTCACTTCATGCAATTTAGGTCGAGAATGTATGGATCACTACTTCTACGTGCCCATACACAGTTTCTGGCACGATCGCAACTCTAACTTCTTTTCACCCTTACCACGTAGAAGTGTTCTCATTTAATTGCAAAAAAAATGTAACGATTGCGTAATGATAATAATAATAATGCAGAATCATATGAGCAGAATGTACATTACGATGCTTAAATTAGAAAAGTGCGTAAATTTTCAGTTTTCGTCGTGAATTATGTTAACAAAGGATGGTACCTTGAGATCTTGACTCCTATCCTCCTATTCGTTTTCCAACAACAATACCAAGGAATTGGACATCACAGCCTGTGTCCTTAAGGTACTGTATAGGTCGGAAATTTATTTGAACTTATTTATAACTTCAGGGCATCTTTGGATCAGGCCGGGATAAGGTAGTTGGGCTTCTAAGGATTGGACATACACATTTTGTTAAAGGAGATCCGCATCACTCCGTTCAATAGACTGCGCCGGGACTTGAACCAATGACTACGCGCACAGACCATCCTGCGGTTAATGATACTTCGATAATCTCCTCTCACATTATATCTGATAGTTCAACAGTGCACTTCATACTTGACAAAAACGATGAAATCGAGCAAATTCTGTGAAAATATTCTATTTTAGTAATTGATGATACCTAAAACGATGATGATTCTTTATTTGAAAGTAATACCTCATATTGAAAAATAATAAATATTGAAGATATAAAGGCGCTGTGACCTACATTAAAGAAACAACGCACCGAGCAGCTGTTACTCAATCGGTAGAGTTTGCATTGCGATCGGAAGCTCCTGGAAACGATCCCAGCGGCTGTCTATTCATTCTGAAAATCTTTGAGGTTTTAGTTTCACACCAGGCAAATGCTGGGGTGGTACAGCAAGGGACACAAGTCTTGACGCATGTCTTCAGACAATATTTCCCAAACTAGCATAGATGTCCCTCCCTGGTATGACATATCTTATAGAAAATTAAATTTACAATTACTATACCACCCACTGGGTATAGAAATTTCTCGCTCTACGATAAAACGCTGGAACTTTGGATCTTGATGTGATTTTGAAACAGATTTTTCCGATGGAAAATGATACTTTTTTAAATTTCACCCTTGTTGAACTACCTATCAGGACAATATTTTGTACCAAAACACGTGATACGATTGTGCAAATCTCAGCATGTTAACAAATATGTATACTTGTATTTCAACAGGTGTACTTGTTTTTTTTTAAATAAAAATAAAAAGTTGGTTAGTTCCGACTGCCGGCCATCGTGAATATGTTTTCCTTGAGTTTCTCTTGGTCATACCAGGCGAATGCTGGGATGGTAACTTTGAATAAGACCACACTGGTTAAGGTTGATTTTCTCAAAAGTGAATTAAATGCTTTCTGTCATTTTAAGTAAGTTTCTTGTTCATATTTGAGTACCTCCTTCACATTTTTAAACGAAAATGAGTAACAGTAAACAAGTAAAGATTTTTGGTTTCTTATTTTAAATTTTTCATTTTCCTTAAATTTGAGAAACAAATAGGACTAGTCCTTTGTTCCTAGACACATAAATATTATAGTGTATACATCAAGAATAACGCTTTAAAATATTTTGTCGTTTCCTTAATGATCAACAATGGGAAAGAATATCAGTTGTAGGGAGGTTTTAGGTCCCTTGATAGCAAAAGCACAAATACTGGACTTTATATCCTGATTCTGTCTATCTGTCCGTCACAAGAAATTATATCTCAGGAACTAGAAGACGTATGAACTTGGTTGAGGTGTCATTTGAAAAGTCTCGTCAATTCATTATCAATGGATATCTTTCTTTTTCGATTCGGCAGACCATAGGGAGTGAAACAGGGAGTGAATATGCATTTCAAGTCTCTTATGTTTCAGGAACCAGAAAATGTAGGAACTTGGCTGAGGTGTCATTCGAAAGTTCTCTTAAATTTATTAGGAATGGCTGTCTTACTTTTTCGTTTCGACACACCACAGAAGGTGAAATGGAGTGAAAGTGCAACTCAGACTATCATATCTCAAGAACCAGAAAACAGGAAATTGTTTGAGGTTGTCATTCGAAAGATATTGTCAATTCATTAAGAATGGCTTCTTTATTTTATTGATTCGACACACCCCAGAGGGTGTAACGGGAGTGGGAGTAAAAATTAAAGAACGCTATACTATTCCATATGTAAACTTTAAGTTCCACCAAGGTTTGCCCATATGCTTTTGGGCAAAGTCCAGATCGACAACGTATTTCATCTCAGTTGTAGAACAACCTTGTGTGTCCTCCCGTCCCTAAACACCATAGTTGTTAGTGTTGCCAATCTATTATATAAGAAGGAATGCCTGTGTGTCTGAGATGCTATCAAGCGACCGAAGCCCTCGCGATTGTTAATAGGATCTCAGCGCT
>JAGDQP010035308.1:551-19655 GCA_022664845.1 Lepisma saccharinum
AGGAAGGTACATTTCTGTTAACAATAATAGAAGTATTAATACAGAGTACATTCTAGGTCTTTAATTATTTCCACTGACCGACAATATTAAAAAGAGCAATATATATTCTGATTCTTACCTAGGCACACTTAAATTTCGCGACTTGTGAATTCGCGAACAAATTAGAAACCATCAAAATTGCACGGAAACGCGTTCATTTAGGATTCAGAACGAAGTGCTGAGAAGGCTTATAGAACAGCTCAGTCCGTCTCGACAACTTTCAACTCAGGACCGACTAAGGCTAGGAAGGTGGTTGAGGTGTGATTCGAAATGTCTCGGCGAGACGAGTTCAAACTCGTATAAATAATCCAGAACACAGGGGGCGGTACCGAGATAGGGAGATTTTCAACTCAGGAACTACTAGGGCTAATAAGGTGGTTGAGGCGTCGTTGGAAAGGTCACATTGCAATTATTCCAGCGGAACATTAATCATCCAAGTAGAATGCTCGCTGCTGAAGCCTTGCGATAACATATATGCACAGTTCCCCTACTGGGCCCCGCCTCACCTATTTGTTGCCGGAAACAATATTCAGTCGGTGCTAATCCGGACGCACTCGGGAATCCAAGACCTTTATTCTCGAATGATGGCTTTCAATGACGATCTCTATTCACGAGTTTAGTAATGAAATAACTTGTTACTTGTAAAATAAACAGAATATTCTCACGATATCAATGACAAGAAAAGATAAAAATCTTTCAGAAGATATCAACAGTAAAAATGATCTCTGTGGTGAAGGTTGTGATTGATTAAATTGTTATTAACGTCGTAAAGGAGCGGTACAGTTTTAAGGACGGGCTCAAAATTTTTGATATAGTGGACTCCGAACCACTCCGTTCAATAAACCCAGATGAGAACTGAACGCGTGACCACGCGCATAGAAAGCGAGCGCGTTAACATCTCGGCCACACCGAGTTCTTGGTGAAGTTTTGGCATGCATATTAACGAACTGAAGGAAATTCTCCAGAAAATCCAGACCTTAATGTCAAGGGCACTCTGAAGATTATTAAGCTAATTAATGTTCGATGATCAGACAGAAAATGAGCTTAAATGCAATAGTGAGTTAATCGCAGAAACTAATTTAATGAACAAATAAATAACATGCAGTACTTTGTAAACTATTGAAAACCGCCTTTCTATCTCTCAGATTAAATTCCAACGATAAGGAAATACTCTTTGAAACTTGGTGAGATTTTTCTTTTCATTATATTAGCATCTCGTGCTAAAAACTTATTATCTTTTCTGTTAAAAAAGAAGAAAAAGCTCAAAATGCTCTTAATTAACAAGACAGTTCTATTATCTGGCAAGTTAATTAAATTGTCTATGTTGTACGTCTAAGTAAAAGCCTGATTAACACCATATTAATTAGCTCAGAAACACCCAAACAACACGTTGAATGCTCGTGTTCTTGTAATAGGAGATGTTTCACACACACATAAATGAAAGTTCTAATAATAATAAAAAAATATCTTCTGTCACATGCAGAGATTCTTACAAAAATAATTCAATGCCTTGTTGTGCTATTTCTTGGATGATATATTGAGGAAAGATGGCAGAAACAGAAAGTGTACGAAAAACTACATTTACTTACCAACCAACCTCACGATTTGAAGGAAGAAAGTACACGTACCTTTCAACGTAAAAGTTTTAAGTGTCAGTAATCGTTATACAAGCCTTTTCCAGTTGTGTATTGAATTTTTTCCACTGTGCTCATCACACAAATAAAATAACAGCAAATTAAATATACCGTTACACATTCCTCACTCCTCCCTAAAAGAAAAATGGAGAGAAAGTGAACTGAGAGAGTGTGTGTTGGATGTTTAGTGTAGCATCCGCAATCATGATCACTTTGCATGCAAACACAACCGGAAGAAAAATTGGTCATCACGCCGAGCGTGTTTTTAAAGAAGAAAGAAGACTATTTGTACCACACGTACGGAACATGGAAGCAATGTGCAACTTCTATCATCATTTTTATCTTTTTTTTTTTTATTATTTTACTTCGTGGACTTCACTACAAGATTTGCTCCCACTCATTTGTATTTCTCTTCCTCCTCTTTCCAGTGATCTTGAAGACCGTTCAAGTGTAAAAGAATTTGCACTCTCTCAATATTAAAACGGGACCGCTCTCCATCTTTTTTTCTTTTTTCTGTCTGCCGTTACCTTTTTTTTCTTCCCACCATCATCAATTCTTCCATAATCGTGTTCTTCCTTAGTCGTAACTTCTTCATTACAGAACATATATTTTTCTTTAATCGCGAAATTATCTTAGCAGGCACGATGTTCAATAGATAGTTTAATGGATAAAAAGCAAAGAAAATGACATTAAAAACAATTCGGTCAAAATAGCTGAAAATAAAGATGAGAAAAACAAAAACCACAAAGAATCGTTATCTTGTCCTTAGACAAAGCAATCTTTTCAAATCAAATTATAAAATATGATTTCAAATGAAACCACACAAAATTAGAAGTCATCTTGTTTTTCAAAATAGTTCCTATTTCTCTTCCTAGAAAGATGGATCTAGTGTTTGTAATTTAGTGGCCTTCGTAAACTGAACCGGATTAAAGGGGTGGAGGCTAACGGAACAGCAGCCCAGGGCTTTCAATCGTTCAGGTGCTCCGCCAAACGTTACCCTTACGAGTACAGGAGATAGGTAGCAAGGGCCCTGACTGAATCTATACCCAAGGGCGGGAGTCAATAATCCAGGGCCACAAATAGCGTAAACCAGCACTGTTCCTAAACATCAAATCGACATTGGAAATTCCACCTTACTTTCTTACATACTGTATGTGCCACAGCAGAAATATTATATATATATATGCAAAAAAAGTTAAGACATGCTAGATATACATAAATTATGTATGTGCTGACATCTGACATCAGACATTCATTTTGTGCAGATTGACTTTTCTAGAGATATCACCATATACGTGCATACATATAGAGAGATATACATCCTGCTGTAGTCACCCCAGTATAATACAATATATGTATACGTAGATACTATGTGTATGTATGCATATGTAAACCTACGACGACTTTGATACACGTTCTCAGGGACATGTTGTATAACAAACACTTATCACTTGGACGTGTCACAGCGAATTCAAGAAATTCTGTATCCAACAGAAAAGAAATAAGAAGAAAAAAAGAAGCGGAAAGAATGATTCGCTTTTCCTATTCTTACTATTTTTATTCTCTTTTTTTTGTTAGTATGTGGAGATGCGGTAGTCATAAGCTCCGAAGCGTTCGTTCGCGCTCTGTGCAAGCTCCCTCGCCATACACAAATGTAATGTTATGGATGGATAGAGGAAGAAGAAGTTGTTTGCATAGCAGAAGAAGATGTAGACAGACACTACTGGTGGCCCCTTCTGTGTGTGCATCTGCAACGCAATAAGAACGGAAAGAGCAGGATGGTACGAAGAAAGAAGGAAGAAATAGTCTGTGGTCCCTGGAGATTCCTTTCACCCCTCCTACTTCTACTACTACAACAACTAGAGGGTTCCTATGAGCGAGAAGATGCGGAGGGTAAGTACGAAGAGAAGCAAGTGGAAAAGAGTGTAGAGAGAGACGAGAAAAAGGGGCCTAAAAGTGGAAGAAAGTAAGAACGAAGGAGAAGAAATGATGGAAAGAGTAAAAGCAGAAATTTTCTTGTTATAGTGACAACTTCTCCAAGTGATGAATACTGTCATCTGCCCTCAAAGTAATATCTCGGAGAGCGGAAGAGGAAAAGAAATGTGTTTTGGAAAAAGATTATTAAAGCAAGACGTCACTCACTTGCTACTACTAGTAAGGGTTGGTAAGATATATATTACTCTGTATGTCTGTATATGCGTGTTTTAAGAAAAAACAAAAGCAATGACCAAGAGGACAGGCAGACAGACATATAGAGAGAAAGACATAGGGCGATGAAGATACTATATGAGCTGAGGACGCTAAGTGGAGAGGGAAAAGCCAAATATCATTCGTCGTAGTCATGGAAGAAATACTACCAAAAAATGAGGCGCAACGGATGAGTGGGGGGAAAAGCAAACATTTCAAAACTTACAAACACGGTATGCAGCTTTCCTCTCTAAATAAGAAATGTGAGGAGGAGGAGACCTCTGTACTGCATCTCAAATAAGAAACCAAGAAGAAATCGGAAGAAGCACCAGAAGCGCATATGTCCACGCGCTGAACCTGTTCCCTCATTTACATCCTTCTCTTTTTCTCCTTCTGGCGTTAAAAAAGAAGATTAGAAAGAAGAAAAGAAACCAAAAAAAAATACTCCATACCTTTGCAGAGATCTTTTCCCCCCCATTCCCTCATCCAGCCATATGGACAAAACAGAAAACATACGTACACCTTAACAACAGACTCGATATACCAGTATGCTAATATATGCTGAAGAAAGAAAGATGTATATTCCCATCACAGCTACTTATTGCCTATGATTACCTCTTTTAAAAAGACAAACATGCTGCTTACAGACGTACATTTATATATATAGCCTATACATCCAACGTATAAGAGACTTTTTTTGTTTTCGTTTTTTCTTGTCCTGTTTTAATTTAGTTTCTTTTCAAACTCCTCACTCACTGTTGAAAAGAAGCAGAGAAGAGCTGGTTAACGTGTGCAAAAGCCATTTATTACTTAAAGTTTATTGTTGATTAAATGAACATTAATTTGATAGTGCTAAAAAATGCATTATAACCGTCACTGGAACACGTCATACAACATGTCATAGTTTGATAGTTCAAAAAAAGAAAAAAATCTACATGAAAGAACTAGTTACCATTTTAAAGAGTTAATAAATTTTCCTTTTGTCGTAACACACTAATGATACATCAATATTGTTGCGGGCCAATGAAAAGGAACGATTACCTAATTCGTACCAGAAGAAGGATCAATTTATTTAATTTATTTATGAGGTGTCTGTACTCGTACTGAATAAGAGGAACAGTTGTCAGTACCTCTTTTTTTCAGCTTTACTTTCAATACTTTTTCGTTTGCGGTACACCTGCACTATTTTAAGTGCCGTCTTTGAGATATGAAAGTGTACTGCAAGGTGCAATGCTAGGAAGGTATTCCCGCCTTTTGCGTTTTACGATGTCAAGGATACAAATAGTATATCTTTCAGAGGACACAATCCGGGGAGTGATTTTGAAATTCTGGGAAGAAGATTGGCCGACATGCGGTCCAAGTGGTTGGGAGTTCGAATTCCACCTGAGGTGTGGATGTTTGTGGATTTGAAAAGCCTTGCTCTCCTGTAATCGAAACGTGGCTAAGTCATTACTCCAATGGCCCATACAAAATAAAATTTATCGATTCTGTCTGCAGATGTCTTCAAAAAAACTCCGGTAATATTTTTGTACACTGGTCGGGGGCAGGATTTAAATTTAAATTATATGGACTAGGTAGTCCCGAAATTCTGTCACGTGCATGAGAGATGATGTTCATCGGCAAGTACTCTTCAGAAGACAAGAATAGAGAAGGTTTTGGCAAGGGTCTACGTATGGGTAACCAGGACAAGAGTAAATAACGGAATAAGAATAAATATGAGATTTCCGTAAAGCTGATAACATCGGGAAACAATTGAACACCGAAAAGTTGTCATATGAGTAACACGGTAAAAGGAAGAGGAGAGGACTTTCAGTTTGGACGGGAAGAGAGTAAGACATGTACGTGTGCGGACATTTTTGGTAGTGAACCAAAGTTTCTGCAGTATGTGTATAAGTGTATAGCTTCATTTCTATTCAAGGTTGAAGATTATAAATATTTCTGAGGAAAGTTGTGTTTCTGAGAGTGTAGTTAGGGTAGTTGACGAGAGTAACAGATGTCAAGGTAGGCTTTGGCGGACATTGTTGTGAAGAACAATGGTTGGCTAGGCAAGAATTATCGTTCACACTCTATGCAAACGATGGTCTCATGTACACTGCTCGAACTTCGACTCTTCAAGAAACCTGTAAGTGTACGATTATTGCCATTGATACTTTTCTTCAGTTTTCAGTTTCTCTTGTTGCCCCCCCCCCCCTTTTTATTAACAATCCTTTGTAATTTCAATTAGATTGAGAGTAATTTCTTATTCGTTTACCAGTATCAACTTACATTCTAAAAACTTCACTTAGAATTTAAGGTTTATAATGTAATTTTAACGTTACATAGTTTAACAGTTTTTGTATTCATTCGTAACTATTATCTCTTGTAATATGTATTAAATATACCATTAATTTGTATATTTTAAATTGTGTTCATTTTTTCCCCTTGCTCTGTTCACTCTTATCCCCCAACCCCTGCCGGGGGAGCTGTTTGTTTCGTCTCTTCCTATACTTTAGTTCTGTTTCGGATAGGATATCGTAAATGGATAAAATATATGTGTTACTAGAATGACCTTGTAGGACTGAGATGAGCCTTACAAAACCTCAGTAAACATGGCCGGCGTGAACTAGACTCAAACCTATGCCGTTCCTCCAGTGCTAATCCGAAGTCACGAATCGTAACCGTTATACTTGAGTAATAAGAACCATTTGTTTTGGATCTAGAATGGTACCCAATTCGCTTCTTTTCACTTGCTTTTTCTTCTAAAGTTATGTTTGCAGAGTGACTTCCTACGCTACACGCAATCATCAGGTTACAGCAAAACAACAACATGTTCAACACAACTTTGGTTTATGCTAACTGCATCATGGATGTAGATCAAAACAGTAACTACTTTGTCTTCTTTCGAATTTATCTTTTGTAGTAACACGTAATGGATTTCTCCTGAAAATACTAAAGATTTCTTTTTTTTTTTATTACAATCATAAATTAAAACCTGCATGTCATCTCTGCAAATCTTGATCAGCGAAAACACCGATTAAACAATTTTGTTATCTGTCATAAAACTGAATCGATTTATTACCTTCTAGCAATAAAAATAGGGAGAAATCACTTTTGGAAAACAGAAGTAAAAGCCCAAAGTAACATTATTGGTACATCTTTCTCCTTTGTTAGAAATCCATTATTTAAAATTAAAATGTAAGTTTTTTTTTAAAGGTTTATGAAACGAAAAAATGTATACAATGGTTTCTAGAATAACCAAAAAGTAGTATTACAAATCTCTGACAAGTATAATACATATTCTAAACTACCAGAATTAAAAACACACACACAGCGAGAGAGAGCGAAAGCGAGAGACTGAGTGAGTGAATGAGAGAGAGAGAGAGAAAGAGCAAAAAATCTCACAGACAGGCAAATTCGTCGAAGAAAATTGATACGGTTAAAAAAATTAGTCATCCTATTTCGTAATACAACAACAAATTAAAACTGCATTCTTATAGAAGAGCGATTTGTATAAGCTTGTTTCAAAAGCAATCAGGAATCATATAACTGAACTACAAACTAAGCAGTTACGAGTTACATTCTCTAAATTGTGTTTGTAGTTATTTAAAACACTACAAAATTCATTTCTCTGTTTATGACATTTCATGTTCTAAATTCAAAATTGAAAAGATAACATTGTTATTGTTGACAATTACTGGACAGAGAAAGAAGAATGCGAAGGTGGGAACGGGTAGAGAAGTTTGATACTGAACAGAAAATAGGTGAAATCTCATTTAGCTACAGAACTTTGATGAACTAAAACATGAGGGGAAACATTGTATCGATACAACCAAAAAAATGTTCGATTTGTTGCGGAGATGGTTGGGATTTTCCACCTCCTTGCAAAAAATGTCACTGGGTCTGTATTATAAATTATAACTCCTGTTTGGGACATAAACGAACAAAAACTATGGTATTGTACTAGTTAGGAAATTTTGGCTTCAAGAAATAAGTACAAGAAAAATGTTAGTATTTTATAGTCTTTCTGAAAAGACATACTTTTATACACATAGGTTCCTAATACTTTTCACGATCACTTTTTACACACGTTTTGTATACATTTTGTACACTGTCAGTACACTTCTTATACATTTTTCACAAACATTTTATATACTTTTGCACACATTTTAAACCACTTTTGCACGAATTTTGTAAAATCTTGTTTTATACAATTTTTACATACATTGTGTACACTTTACATACATTTTAGTCACTTTTCCCACGCATTTTGTACAATTTTTATACACTTTTTGAACACATTCTGTACACTTTTTGTGCACAATATGACGATAGCATCAGGCTTACTTTTGCATTACATTTCTTCAGTATAGCGAGAAATGATGGCTTTAGCGTGTTCTCGTTAGCACACTTGAAAAGGGCTTGTATCTAGTGGTATACATTTATCTTGATTAGGAAAATTAGGGATGGAAATTACGGCTGTTACAACAAGCGTAAAGACCAGCCGATGAAGGATGTAAAGTTAATTAAACTTTTCTTATCCTTTTGCATTACATTTGCTTACGATACACAGTGTTCTTCCGGGAACTTTATGAGCTGACGTTGAACGCTGATGCAATCTTACAACCTATTATTGCCTGTCGTGCTCATTATCGTCTGCAGTACCACCATAAACAGTTCTCCCATAGATAATTGTATCTATTGCACGCATTGGCATATTTGGTATGCTGGCTCTATGAGTAGAATCTAGTGGGAAAGGGAGCACGTGTAGAAAGTGCTTCGAATGAGCTTTACTATGACATTGGTTGAAAATCGCTATATAGTAACCAGGTATCTGTGTTATGTATACATTAGTTTTGAGCGTACAGACTGATTTAAAACGTGAATAATACAATAAAAGGCAAAAGAATGACGGTGGGAGATGGAATAAAATAAAGAAAGAAGAAATTGAAAAGAAAGAATTTGATGAAATTCTGCAAACTAAGTTTTCAAGGGGAAGTAATCAGAAAAGTGAAACTTTTTCTTCTGCAGAAAATAAGAGATGGTAAAAGGGGGTGTAGGCTAGCAGACACCAAAAACCAAGACACTCTCTCATTCACTCCTTTCACAAACACACATACAGAGAAAGGTAGTGTGTGTGTGAGAGAGAGAAGGGGAAAGATCGCAACGAATCAAAATACAAGTAGAACCACGAAGAGAAAGACAGAGAGCCTGATGAAGTTCGAAATGTCAGTTTTCCTCGAGAAAATGCAAAGGTGTGTCAGGATGTGTCTGTGAGTAAATGTGTAAAAGTGTGTGCGTGTAGGGGTAGTGGTGGTGGCTTGACTCTCTTTTACTGTCTGTCTTACGCAAAGAGAAAGAACGAGAGAGAGAGAGAGAGAGAGAGAGAGAGAGAGAGAGATGAGTGTTAGAAACTTCCACGTTAGGAAACTTTGTTTCCGGATATTTTCTTACAACTTCGGCACAAATTTCGTTGCTTCTCCATCGTCGTCAGAGAGAGAAAGAAAAACATCCCGAGTAACCGATGATTAAACCCAGTAACGAGAGCAAAACTGTATTTTGGCTGAGACCTTAACAAAGTCAAACCTCTCTCTTTCTCTCTCTCTCTCTCTCTCTCTCTCTCTCTCTGTATCTATCTATCTCTCAGACTGTATTTCACCTCTACCGCACAAATCTGCCCTCAACGACCTCCAGCCACCACGTCTGCTTTCTCTTGTCATCTTAGTATCTTCAGCTTGACATTTCAATTGTAGAATAAATTCATTTCTGAAATTTCCGACATCTCAAACATCTCAGGATAAAGATTTTTATTTTCAAGCTTGGTTAAAGCAATAATGTAATATCTTTCTACTGCACATGCGCAGAGAAACAAGTTAGTCTTTCACATATGTACCGTCAAGCGGGATTGTTATTTAAAAAAAAGTTTTATAACTTTGTTATTAATGAAGACAGGTAAAAAAATAATGGATGATATAGAATATCATAGATGATATTTCTTCATACTCATATTTCTTCGATAGTAAATAGAAAACTAGTTCTATGAGGAAAGAAAACTAAAATCTTTCTCCACCTGTGTACGTTTTAGAAATAACGGTGCAGTAATTCCTGAATGAATAGTAGGCCTATAAACACATAAAGAAAGTAAAGCAAGTTTTCAGTTCTATCCCCTGTGCGATATGCACGCGCCGTGAGCGGCGCATGGAGGATGTGGAAGTAGCGCTTCACATATTCTCGAACTACGGTACAAAGTAAGGTGGGGGGTCAGTCCAACGCTCGACAGCCTTTACCTTCCCACGGTGCTCCGGAGTATTAAGGACACTCTGGTTCTCAATTTGATAGGCTGAGTGTACCTCAGAGCGCCAAGCATGGGAACACTGCGAGAAAAGTCTCCAGCGTCCTGGCCAGAATTTCAACCCGGACCGCCCGATTCGTAGTCAGACTCGCTATCGCCTGACCCACGGCGACTAATACGTGAAAACATACTAAACAAAACAGATATACTAAATTAATGAAATACATACTTACGAAGGAAGTGTACTCAAGAGTTGAAATGTGTTAGTATATTTTTTTAACTTTCCAATGTGCACAGAACTGATTTAACTGAAGATTAATGAATGCAATTAATGAATGAATGGATGCCAAGAAGTAAAATCGAGATGATAAGTGAGAATTGACAAATAAGGTTGCTATTAGGATATTCACTGTTTCAATAAGTAATCCACATATTGCTACGTACTCTTTTGAGCATTTAGGGTCTCATTTGTAACCCTAATAGTTACTGAGTCAGCTTTGAGACATTGCAAGGGTCGTCAATCTATGGTACGCGTATTCCTATAAATACCCGTGCAAGTTTCAGGGGATACGCGTATAGCTCTCAAGGCAAAACTGGTAACTTTCTTTCCACCATTTACAATGAAAGCTTTATTTTAACATTGTGTAAAATCTGAAGTTTCAGTGTTGTATTTGCGGTTATAAGGTACTAATATTACATTAGTACTCAACATCCTCAACATTAATCTAAAGCAGCTATTTCCAACGATAGATACTCTCTCTAAAAACGCTAATGTGCTTTATTTCTTGCACACAATTTTGTTAAATAAATGTGCAAATAGCAACTGTCAATCGAGGAAACTAATGTATTGTTATCTAACAGTGATTATCGAACGTACTACTTCATATCTTCTGTTTTGGGCGGAGTGATAAGGATATTATGTATTGGAAAGAGCTTACAGTGCCTACACTTCATAAAAACCACGAATCGCTACTGTTTTATACTATCTTTACGAAGGAAAAATTCGTATGGTACAGCAACACAGAAAGTGCGCTAGCAAGATGAATTGAAAGACTAAGGTTTGTTTTGAAAAGGCTCCTCCAATCTATCGGTGGAACAGTAAATGGTGATCTTGATGTATAGCACAGAAACACACAATAAAGCGAAAAAAAAAGTTTCCTCTTTATGTATGTCATGTGTTCTAGTTCTGTATGTTGACCTGTCTGTTTATCGATGCAAAAGTGCTTTTTATCTTCTTTCTCTTCCTCTTAGTTTCTGGTTTTTTCCCGCTCTTTTGTGAACGCTGGACCCTTGTAGTTTATAAATGAGAGAACGTGCTCTGTGTGGTTTCCATGAAGATGCACACACAAACAAACATTAAACATGTAGACGAGAAAGGCTATCCTTTGGTCGTTTCTTCTCAGTGTAACAGCTAGCAACCTCTATTCCTCGCTCTCTCTCTCTCTCTCACACACACACACACAAACGCAGAACTAGGCTATACTGTGGTCATTTTCGCATGTACTAGCTGCTTTTCCTTTCCTACAATCAAGAACGTTTTTCGGTAGACTGGTGATCAATAGGGAGACATTTTTGTGTAGCTGTGGTGTTACTAAGGGTTGTCCGAATACACTCAACAAACTGTAACTACTGGTATAATTTCTGGAAAACTATCAGCATAAAACAAAAAAAGGTTGTTACTACGTTTACAAATGTTTTTATTTTATTGTTCCTTCTTATTCCTCCATGTTTCTATCTGTTTGTTAAGTTCTATTTGAGATTCTCAATTTATATTATGTACGAAACAAGAGAGGTTGTAAAGGCTGTCAAAATGGAAGTTGAAAAACGGACCCTCTAAGAAGAAAAGCAAGAGGAAAAAAATATATATATTTAATTCCGAATATTTCAACATCGTATTGAAACTTTCATTTTTATGAACTGTGTATTAAGGAGGTTGTCTCCTGAAAAGTTTACGATCTGAAGGAAGAAGGGATTAGCAGAAGGTGGTAGTGTTCCTGGCCGTAAAACGTATGTTTTCTCCTTTCAGAACATTTTTTGTGGTTTAAACTTAAAAAAAAACAGTCTGTTATCTACATGGACAAAAACAAAACTGTTTTAAGTAAAATTTTGCACATTTATGTACATAGAATCAGCACAATACCATAATTATATGGTCCGTTTTTATTGGCAAATTGCATCAACATGAAAAGATCAAGACTTTGGGTTCAGGATTATAACAATGGATGACATATAGGTTCATCACTTTGACCCTAAAAGAAAGCATAATGTGGAATCTCTGCCCTAGACAAGTGCTGTGTTGTGTCTTTGGCAGCGAAGGTCTTGAGATCCAGTTTCTGAGGTGAAAGAGTTCTCACCTGCTGTGTTTCTATCTAAAGGTTTAACAGTGGTATATTGTTATAGAAGTCAAAGCCATATTTCCATCTAACATAACTACCGAGAAATGCTGAAAAAGGAAGTTCGTTTTCTCAAGGGTAATACGATAAGAGGAGCAGGATGCGATTCGTAACTGAAGCATCTTATAATTTGAACACCCAATGTATTCACCTGTCCTGGATTCTACTGATTTTTATCTTTTCTTTCATAAAACGAAAACATATTTTTATGGAAAGAAATTAGATACCCATGACCTGTAATAAGTTCTAGTGTTGAGCAAGGCCGGAGCATAAAGAAGAGTATTGTATGTGTTCTGTAATTAAGATGGCACACAACAAGGATAGATAAAGTTTTTTTTTTAATTTTTAAGACCTTTAGGCAACTTTGGCTCAGGCCTTAGATAGATAAAGTGTATTGTTGAGAAATAATGGTAAACTTTTGCCCATAACTGAATTGCAAGTGAGTCGGGATATGCATTTCCTGAATACCCTCGTATATATACTCACACTACGTATATTGTTTATTGTGTATATGATATGTGTAATATTTTACACTATGCAGATAGTGCAGGGATGAAAAAAAATAAATAATGAAGAAGTAATAGTAGGGACCATTCAAAAGAAAAACAAGTTTCTATAAGAATATGTTCCAAAATACACCATTTAGGGACTAGATGTCGTGGCAACGGAGATAGCATCTCGGCTATATAACCCATTTACATATGATCCATTTTTCTTTATCAGTGGGAACACAAGGCAGGTGGAAGGGGAAGAGAAAAATAGTTCGAAGGTAAGTTATTCAGATAACGTCGTAAGAATCTTCAAGAGAACATTAAAAAAAAGGTACACCATCATACATATTTACAATATGAAAAAGAATATTAATAAAAAAGGAAGAGATGCTGTTGACGATACAAACTAACGGATAAAGTGTATAAAGGAAAAAGGGAGAAAGAGGACGGGGTAAAAAATGTTATGTAGTGAGTGAGATGATGAACGAATTTGGAGAATAATGATGACTTGAAGATAGAAATACAGTTATAAATCACAAGCCCTTGCAATCAATCATTTTAGAAAATTTGTTGCAAAAAATCGTTCAGCGATGGTAATTGTCAAGGAGTGGAGAGGGTGGAGGCGGGAAAGCTTCTGGAGAGGTTTGGTTAGCGGTTTGAATTGGTTACATTATGGGTGATTTCCTTTTGATAAGACAATTCGTGAAGATGTTTGTAAGAAGGAAAGAAAACTTTTGGCAAAAAATTTTGTTCAACTTGCCAACAAACAGTTATTCCTCACCCTACTCAATCAGTTCTCTCCCTTCTCCCTCTCTCTCTCTCTCTCTCTCCAATCAACAATCTTGCTGATTAAGGGAGAACAGAATGGTGTCAAACCAACCGAGTATAAACGGATTGTAGAACATTTTAAACCTGCTTCTTCATTAAATTAGCTATTAATTTCACTTGTTTAATAACGATTAAGAAACAAATAATGTAGAAAAGTGTATTAAAAGTATATGTAGCTAAAATATATTACAAAAAAGACTTAATCCAACAGATGAAATGTATTGTTAGAAAAATTGCTGGAAATTTCCAAATAATCAATTGCCTGGTTACTCTGTTTTCTCAGGAAATATGGCTGTTTTTTTAACAGTATATTTCATCTCTTGGATTCAACATTTCTTTTTGCAGTAAATTTTTTCAGGATCGTGACGCGAAAATTTGAAACCTTTTCGCCAGCCCAGAAAGAATTCTCCAGATTGTTCACTTGCTGGTTCCTGCGCACTACGCATTGTATAATAATAATCATCATATTTAGCCGTTTTCTATCCACTGCTGGATGAAGGTCTCCCCCCATTGGTCCCCTGCTATCCTCATCCACGTAGCTCCTGAAAAACGCTTGATTTCATCTACCCATCTTGCATTTGGTCGTCACCTCGGTCGTTTTTTTTTCTGGTAATCCAATGTAGTACATTCGTCGTTCATCTTCCATCTGTTCGTCTATCTATGTGACCGACCCATCTCCACTTCATTTTTTTCGCAGTCTTGATTATATTTTCTACGCTTATTTGTGCGCGAAACCAATTCATTTGTCTTCCTGTCCCTCCTATAGTTATTGTATAACGAACAGTATATCTAAGGCTCAATCCAAGTGGGTTTTCGTGCCTTTTTAGTTTTACGTCAATTATTCTAATTTCAGCACAAGCAAATATAAATTAACTTGCACGGACCAAAGTTCGTTTCGTCCTTCAATAATGAGTAAAATTAGTTTTTAAGAAGTGCCAGCAGCAACATCAGGTTTGAGTACGAACACTTTCGGGACAGAACAGTGTCCTAAAAGTGTCTGCACACAATCCAGCATTTATTTTAAACTAATTTTACTTATTATTGAAGGACGAAACGAACTTTGATATGTATAACGAAAAAAGGGGGGAAAACCCACTTGGATTGAGCCTTAACAAAACTTGCGTGTTGACGCAAGTATTGCGAAATGAAACTGAAAGAAGCTGATTTAAAATATATTGACTACTCCCATTCTATTTTTAGATGCAACGCAAGAATATATAGCGACGTAGGTACGTAGGAGTATCGCTCCCTTTAAAGAAGAAGAAAAAAAAGAACAATGGGTAACAAATGAAAGTGTTATTCATTAATTAATTAACAAAAACCACAGGAGACAAGCTAAAGCTATTCAGTATTGTCCGGATCAACCAATAACTTGCCTCATGCTGATTATGAGCTCAGAAGCATGGAAAATCCAACTTCAATCATTACATATACTGCCGCCTTCCAAACTTTCATTTCTCCATCCTCATTGGTTCTCCTTTTCCTTATTACTTCTTTTTAGTGAAGGGAAAAAAGAAAGAAAAAAAGGGGTTACAAGCGAGAAACGGTTGCTTGCTTACACTTTCATGGACCCCTTCTGCCGCTTCTGATCTAGAATTATTGCGCTGATGGTTTCACAAAACACCCTTCCTTGCCGTTAGTCTTCCTTGTCCTGTTCTATCAGTACAATATTCTCCATCAGCAAAGAATGCCAATAACAATGGCGTATGACTCATAAGGATTGTCTCAGCAGGGTGGTGAGTCTTTCTTTTTCCCAGATAATTGATTAGAAGAACAATTAAGGTTTCCAGAAGGGATATAGACGGTGAGGAGAACGGAATAAAAAGAGAGACGGAAAGACTTGGGACGATACAAAGAAGAAAGACATGACGTCTATTACCTCCACACTTTTCGCCCTTAGAAAAGATCCACAAGTGTCTACATATGTGTGTGTCTGCATGAGCAGGCAAACTACAGAGAAAGGTCTACCCTTTCTCCCTATACTACTCCATAAACTATCCGGAACGTTAATAGATCATTGGCATAATTATTAGCGCTTCTTGAGAACCATATATAACGACACCCAAACTTAGACGTAGATTATTGCGTGCCAAATTACTGTCTAGTCTCGACTTTTGGAGTACTTTAATCCAAACACTGGTTAAACCCCTTTTTTGGAAACTATATAGGACTAAAATTTCATAGCATTTAAACATTAAAACATTCAATGGAAAGAAGGCTATAGGATAATTCTGACCTATAATACTACCATTTAACTAGTTTAGTGTGCAGAAATGGAGTAAAAAGAGAAGGAACACAGAAGCGAAGCAAGGATTGTGTTTATGTACACATACAGAGCTTGTGTATGTACATAACACACGAATGCAAGACCACATCCGAAGGATTTCACAGTTGAAGTCTTTTAAATTTAAAATACCTGCTAGGAAGGGACCCAAAAGCCATAATACTATTTTATGCTTCATGTGAGCTGTTAGTAACTGGTGTCTCTCTCTCTCTCTCTCGTCACTCGGCCAATTTCGAATAAATTGATTCTGAATCTAATTTTAATGCTACTGAACAACAAACTACTAGTAATATATTTCTTTTCATATGTCATGACCTACATAGTAAAATGTCAGATAGTTATAACAGACGGGAAACTAAAATAATACAAGAAAAAGAGCAAACATCAATGATAAATGATAACAACAACCACAAAATCAACCTCGAATGAGTTTACGAGATTTTCTCTTTTTTATTTTATTAAAAAAAAACATACACACACAACAAACATTCTGATAAATGTAACAATTTGTTTCACGATGTAAATTCCCAAATTAAGTCTCTGCCTTTTCTCGTATGCCTTTATGAACGTGAACTTTTGAAAACAATTCTGGTACATTTTTCTTGTTTATAATATGTCAAGATCAAGTACAGTTTTCGTATTTGCTCATAAAGCTTCTTCCGTATATAACGTGAAAATTGACGAAGGGCAAAACTTTATCAATGAGATGACCTGGGTTCTAATCTCTTTCTCATAATATTTTAACTTCTTTCCTATACGCTACCAAAACTGATTTTTGAAACACAGTATCATGAGTGAGAAAAGGGATTCAAATTGTGACACAAACTGAAAAATTATACAAGTGATCAAAAGTTTAGTGTTGAAATATATTTTTTTAATATGTAAAAAAAAATATATCCCTTTTTTAAGTTATAAGTTGTTGGAAATAGTGAATATGATTTTTCTATGTAAAAGCCCATTATAAGTAACAATAGAAATTTATAAGTAGGTCGATCAGTTGAATGAATGGACAAGTATGGGGCAGTTATGATTACGGAGCACACATAATATTTCTGATCAATTAAAGACCCTGCTGGAAGAAGGGAATAGCTCTAATTTTTATTAAGTTCACAAAACTAAACTAAAGACAGTTGCAACAAAATATTTTTGTTTGCGTATACTCAATGTTACTAACTTAACTTCTATAACAAACAAAATTTTACGTTGGTGAAATAGAACATATGGTAGCTGCGTTTCGAAAAACCGCTTAGTGTACAAACCACGTGTTTTCAGAAGTAAACACCGTGATCATTTTTTTCATATGTAAACCTGCCGATACATATACGAAAGGCGCCTAATGGAAAAGGAGTATGCGTTACACACTTCACATAGAGTTTGCATGCAATGTTAGTGAGAATCAGGTCTGTGCTTCAGACTCATAGGGATTGGGTGGCAATGCAAATTAAAATACGCTGTATTCCACACGTCTTATATGTATTGGGAGATAATGTAAATGAAAATCCGCTGTACTCCACACGTCAAATAAGTATTGGGTGGCAATGTTAATGAAAATCCGCTATGTACTGCGTTCTTCACATAGTGGATTTAGATAATTTCTATTACCACAGCCAGTAACTTCCAGTGTTCCCTTTCTTTTTTCGGAAACTGCCTCAATTTTGGGATACCCTGACAGTACAAGACAAAATATATGAGGGGAGAATGTAGATTGGTGAGTATGAGTCTGTGGTTAATGTTTGTGTGAATATAAAAAGTAAGAATATTGCAAGTTTGAAATGCAGAGGGTAATAGCGAAGATAAAAGAAATATTTGATAAATGAAATTGAACAAAGTGTTTGTGCACCATAACTAAGAAACAAAAACTATTTCTGTGAAAGAACAGTCCATCCTTCAATGCCACTGAACTCAAATGACAACTTGCTATTGAAGAGGTTGGTTTCTTTAATCCTCTTGTTAAATATCCCAGTGTTTTCTTTACATTGTTATAGAACCCTCGCTTCTCTTTCATATATGAGGAACATCCTCATATAACTTAGAGAGGATAAGCCGAGTCGGTCGGAACGTGTAAAGGTCATACATATAATTATGAGAAATACATTCTCCAAACACACACAAAGCGCACAAAGCACGTATGGTTTATGACAAGCATGCGTCAAGAAGAATTTAGATTCTATGGATGTGAGTTTCTACATATTACCATCAGACTCTATAGCTTCAAGTTAAATATGAAAGCATTTGTTTAATATATTTTTTTTTCAATAAATTCATAACCTGCATAACAAAAACGCTAAAGAGCAAACAAGCTGCGGGGATTTGTGTAAACTTAACAGAACAATAAATGAAAAAAGAATATATTCATGGCACAGGAAAATATATATAGAAAAACAAATACAAGTAAACATAAAGTCATATTACTTGAAAATATTGCATATTTACATAAAGCAGCTAATGCAAATAAATAAATGCTGAATGATCCAGAGGGGAATTCTAGGAACATTCATCTTTTTTTTTTGGCCAAAAAAAAAAAAACATCTGGTTGAGCGCAACAATAGCATTACAATTTACAAACAATGTGACAGCTGTGCAAACATACACTGAGAATGTCCACAAAAAGCCTCTAAAAGCTTTAGATATTTTGTATATGAGCATTATTTGTCAAACCGTTACAGATATACAATAAGCTTAGTTCTATTCTCTCGACCAAGAATCATTAATAATCACAGAATTAGAAAAAAAAACAACAACTAATTTATAATACTGCAAAGTCGGAAATTGTTTAGTAATGTGAAAGACAAGAAACAAATTGTTCACCTATAGCCCTAGCTGTACACTCAAAAAAATTATTAATGTTTATTGCCACCCCAAAAGGTGTAATAGAACACCTCTACCTCTACACCAATTCCAGTGCTGGGTAACACCAATTCTATTGTTGGTTAACACCATCCGGGGTGTCCAACACCGTTTCTGGTGTTGACAAACACTT
>JAGDQP010035309.1:472-15810 GCA_022664845.1 Lepisma saccharinum
TTTTTTTTTTTTGCCTTTTCATCTCCAATATCCACTACTTAACACACCTAATGCATTCAATCGGATGATCTTATGTTAAAAAATGTACAAAACACTTGCAATTTACATTAGGAATGCAATATATGACATTAACACCCTTGTACATGAGAGAAACGTTGTGTTCCCTTCTGGCCCTTAGGCATCTTTGTCTCAGACCCAGAAAACATACATTTTGCTTCAAAACTTTGTCAGACGCGGTCCCATTGTGTATTTTTTCTATATGTATGTTTTGAACATCAACTAACCTTTTAACTATTTCATTGATCATAAAATGTTGTGATAGACCCCGTAAAAGTAAAAAAAAACGTTCTTTTCCTAAGTAGCACGAAAAATTGAATAAAAACAAACGTTTTTTCCGGCGACCAATTTTTTCCGTTTTTTTAAAACACTACGTCTGTCGCATCTTATGGACCAAGTTTTTAATACCTCTTTAATACAATAGTCTCCCTGGTGTGATTCTTAGGTAAAGCTCTGGCGCCGAAACGTACGGCGCCGAAACGTTACTGCGCCGAACCGGCGGCGCCAAAACGGCGGCGCCGAACCGGTAGCGCCGAAACGGAGGCGCCGAACTGATCGGGTCCCAAGGCATTTGGATTCCGAGGTAGAGCTGACATCTGTGAGGCTTACTTTACACTAACATTAAGTAGTGTGTTAGGTTTTGTATTGCTGCTGGTTTCTCTATGTAAAATAAGTAAACTTGGTTAAAGCAAAATATGTTATTTAGAGGAGCCAGATTCTATGCTCACTATCGCCAATTTTGTAGTACTTTTCTCAACTACTCCATCTCTTATTTATAGAGGTTACCTTATATGAATAATAGTGTTCTCAAAGTGTTCGAGTTTTTTTTAAAAAATGGTTGGAAGAAATTACAAAATGGTGTTTCATTATAGGTGTTCAAAGGACGCTTTTACAATTTAAGAACGAATGTAGTTGTTTTATTTTACGGTGTACACAGTTACTTAAAGTGATTCAATGCCTGACAACATGAACAACCTCAACGAGATAATAAATGCACGTGCCCAACACACGAAAATAAATATCTCCTCGGTCTTAGCATTGCATTTCTCCCGTCTTATCATAGCTATTTATTCTCTCAATTATTCACCCCTCTTAACATCACATATAAGTTTGATATTCATCTTAAAAGCGTTTGAAAGCAATTAATCTGACAGAAACTAACAAAACGTTTTTATCAGGAGGATAGAAATTTTAACATATACTCTACATTTGATATGTTGAACCTTGAGAAAATCTCACCCCCTGTATTTTCGTGACTTTCTATTTTATCCCTGTGAAACATGTGATGGCGGGACATTCGCTATCTCAAAACGAACCCAGATTTCCCGGAAGCCGCTCTACGTCTCGGTACGATGCTGTTGCTTTTAGCAGGAACCCTCTAAATTATTATTATTCCCTTGGAATAATAAAGTTTTCCTCTTCTAATAGAAGATATATTTTATCCAATAAACACGCACTTTGAAGATATAGGAAAAGAACCCATTTATTTCTTTTCTCTCTCTATTTTTTAATATTAACTCCCACGCAGGCAAAATTAAACACAGCGCATGTACGTTTATGAAAGGTGTTACGAAATTGAAAAAGTGAGTCTAGGTTATAAATATTTTCATCTACTTAACTGTTAAGTCCCCGAATATATCTAATTTAGATGTGTTTGGAATGGAAACACAACCATTCTACACTCTCAAACTCTATGATAGACAGAATGTGTGAAATAGATACAGATTATATGTGAATGATAGCGAAAAATATAACAAAGAAAACTTTTTTAAAAAAATATACTTTTCTTAAATAAATTGTACTGAAAAGTAATAAATAATTTTGTTTATGCATGACTGAAAAGAAAAGCATGGGGCTCTCTCTCTCTCTCTCTCATAATTACAGTTACTATTTAAATTCTTTAATTGGCGCGCCTCATGCTTTTCTTTTTAGTCATGTATAAACAACATCATTTTTAACTTTATAGTACGAATTATTTAAGAAAAAATATGTTTTTAGAATGTTATTATTTTTCGAGTTATTTCGGTGTTCGGATACTTTTCTCAAGCTGATTTTGTCATCCAAATCCTAAAGCATACTGTAACCAGTCAAACACAGCATTGTTGCGGGCTAGTATTTATTTTAGGATAAAGAAGTTCTTACTAAAAATAAAATATGCTTTTAAAACATAATTATATAGGGATATGTGAAAGTAAAAATGGAATATTGTATTGTCACCCAATTTACAGTTGCTGTGCAAAATTTCGTCATTTGACGTCGAGAAATGAGTAAAATCAAAGTTGCAAGATTTAAGGACACCATAAATCACTGTGTATTAAAGAAAATGTCAGTGTGTAAAAAATAATAAAAAAAAAACTTTTTAAAACATACTTTTCTTAAACAACTCCTACTATAAAGTAAAGTGAATTTTGTTTATGCATGACTAAGAAGAAACCATGGGGCCCACTCTCATATACAGTCACTTTATAAATTCTTCAATTGGCGCGCCCCGTGCCTTTTTTTAGCCATGCATAAACAATTTTTTTTTTTTACTTTTTAGTACGAATTGTTTAAATAGAGTATATCTTTAAAAATAAAATTTTATTGATAATTTTTTTCTTGTTATTTCGGTGTTCGGATCACTTATTCTGAATCTAGTGTTTTGTGACCCAAATCTTAAATTGTTCTGCAACCAGTCAAACGGTACATCGTTACCAGCTAGTACTTATTCTAGGATAAAGAAGTCCATAAGGAGGCGAGGGGGGGGGGGGGGCAAGATTTTTGATTTTTGAAAAGTAATGTTTTCAGAATCTACGGTCTTTGAAATCTAAGTACTACAAATTTTATCTTGCTATGGCACCAGGAACGCTTTGAAAAATGCAATAATAGTATATATCCGTTGAATTTTGAGTCCAAATATAGAAAGTTTCCCTTTTCTCATTTCTTGAGGAGCATTCCACTCTTTCTGTAATGCTGTAATAAATTATACATATTGGCTCTCTTGTTCCGAAAAGAAAACACTCACTATTTTGCTGACTGTTGTTGACTGTTCAGGGTTCTCAATGCATTGCTTTCAGATATTGTTTTGTGTTAGTACGTCCATGTCAGCACTTGGAAGTTGTGGTTTTGCCCTGTGTTGTGGTAATAATTATTTGTTATTGTGTTGTTGTATGCAATCCTGTGTTGTAGCAGTGGGAAGATGCAAGGCTATTTTCGAAAATTGTACATTCCATGTAATGGAGAACTAAAGTTTTAAGTCAGATCCGGCAGGTCGCCATGGTAGCCCATCATGTTACAGTCTAAACAAGGGTTTCTCAACGTTGGGGTCGCGACCCCCAAAGGGGTCTTAGATTTTCCGCAGGATGTCGCGAGAGGAGTTGAAAAAATGAATTTAACAGGGATCTTGTAGGATAAAACCAATAAATTTTAAAGAAGGTATTTTGTTTTACTTGTTTTTATAACTACTACAGATAATGTAATTTTTTGAATAGTTTTTCGATAATATAATTAGGATATTTATTACCAAAGTCCAGCAAATCAACAGTCATGTTTTCAAATTAAAAGCAAATATTACA
Source organism: Lepisma saccharinum (assembly GCA_022664845.1). Lineage (NCBI taxonomy): Eukaryota > Metazoa > Arthropoda > Insecta > Zygentoma > Lepismatidae > Lepisma > Lepisma saccharinum. The sequence goes on from JAGDQP010035309.1 coordinate 4,084, forward strand.
GAAAATAAAAAAAAAAAACTTTTAAAATATTACGAAAGATGAAATCTGAACCTATTTTGAATTAACCAGTTTCAAAATGTCCGGTTCAATTTTTCTGATAGACTATCTCAGGTCATTTTCAGTCAAAAGTTAAGTTGCCTTGTCCTAAATAGCACGCTTTTAATATCTCGAAACTCTAGTTTAATTTGTTTAACTGAGAAACAAAACGTTAAAAGCGAAAGTTTTCAAGATATTTCCATGAAATTTTTTACAATTGCTCACAAAACCCATTTTTCACACTGTGATAATAAGTTTCCAAAACAAAATTTTAACCCCCTTCTGGGAGCTCAAACTAAACATTGAAGTAGATGGAGATCGAGAGATGTTACAATATTTTAAAGACATAAATCGGCGTCTGAGTACTTAATTTCTTGGTATTAATTAATAAAATTAGACAAGAAAAAGTGTTTTTCTGAATTAACATTGATTTCCCCGTAAGCGAGGTTCAATTTTGAGTTTGGATCCCCAAAAGGGAGATTAAAATTTAGTTTAGGAAAAATATTTTCACACTGTGAAAACTTCAGGATTTTGTGGGCAACTGTAGAAAATTTTATGAAAATTCCTGGAAATATAATGCAAACACAAATACATATATAATTCTTAATTCACAGCCATATTCAATTCACTACTGCTCCCACGCTGCTCTAAATGATTGGGAGAGGAAAGCAAGGCTCTCAACTGTGATCGCCACTGTTTTTTATTCACTGCAGCTCCCCAGTTGTCCTCACGATGCTGAGTCAACACCTACAACCCAACAATTTAGTTTTACATCGCCGAAACTAGAAATGCTGAAAGAATCCTTGGCAAGCTTTGACATAGTTGTCTCTATTATAATGTCTGCGCTAGGGTGACCATATGTTTGAAACGAATAAACGGGACATTATAAATTTAGACATAAAAAATGGGACTAATGTAACACTTAAATTATGAACTTAAAAACAACATTTTGATTACCAAGAACTCCTAGGAAGGCGTTTAATCAAGTAATAACTATCGACAAGTATTGTAGTCATAAACATTTTAACAAACTACATAATCTGAGGCTCTGAGCTCAAAATAAGAAACCTTTAGCATGTATTTCTCTGATGAATGAAATTCTTGCAAGAGTTTAGAATTATTTAACAACAGTGATAAGCAGTTCATTTCTTCATTTTGAGACTGCCTCAGTGTTCTTACACTCAAATCTCCATTTATAAGCGCATGTTAATGTTTCTACCTGTTCCCTTGTGGTAACTAACAAATTGTGAAAGACAGCGTAAACCATGATGCCATGTATGTGTTATTCTTTTCTACTGTCTACTGGAAGGCAATTGTTGTAAGTTATTCAAGTGAAAACAACACTCAAAATATTAAATAAAGTGAACAAAATCGTCGATTTATAGGTAGTATGCACCTAGCATCCCGTTTGTCGGGACAACGGCACATGCAACGAGAAACAAAAAAGGATAGTCACATTAAAAACGAGACATCCGGTCACACAAGTCTACGCAGTTCACGAGCAGCTACCAAATCTTAAGAAGCATTTTGTAAATTTACAATGCCATAGGCATCACCACACATTCAAAATTTATGATGCGTTTACTTTGGGAAGGTGAAACTGTACTTTGTCCTGATAAAATATAAAGTGAATTCTCCTTGAGGAACACTTCAAACTCCTGCAAAACTTCATCCAATCCCGTTGCCAGTTCCTAGGAGAGGAAACGAGAGAGAATGCGAAACAGAAGGAAGGAAGACGAAATCTTGCAAGCATGTGAGAGAATTCTTGAATGTGATTCGCTGTGAATGAATGATCTTCTCATTTGCCTTTTACTACACTATTCTCATATGCTCATCCGTGACGTCACTGGAAACTTAGCTTCTCAAAGAGTGTTTAGTTCAGGCATTCATTTGTCTATCTAATCGAGTAAAATTGATGTATCAATCAAAACATTGTAATAAGGTATCAGATTTAATTCATTTTAGTTCTGTCATTTAGTTATGATTATGTAAGACATTTATCTCTTTTTTATGCACATATTCATTCATTAATTCTTTCATGCAAGCATTATTCATGGAAGTAACCGTAATTCATGTGTCCTCAAAGTGAACAGGAAATAAATTTTCATTCATTTGTTTTAACATTTCGTCTACAATGTAACTGACACTCCCTCCCCCTTGTTTTGGTCTCTGATGGTTATGCAAATCTTAAAATATATCTTTTCAGGATAAATTCATAAATTAATTCTGAATAATTTTAAACTAACTGTTGAAAATAAAATGTATAGAATGTTCAAGGTTCATCCTTGAACTCTATACATTTCCGAAATTCTTCGTTAACGTAGAATTTGTAGCAGTAAAAGAGTATTTTATTTTTAGAAACAAACAAAAACAAAACACGTAGATGAGAGATTCCGTGCCCGTTTTCTTCTTCAATAGGTCTCAATGGATACACGAAGCTATTACAGAGTTTAATGCCATTGTATTCGTTGAAACCTATAAACACGCAAATATATCATTTCCCTTTTCTCTGTACCTGCGTGTCATTTTACCATTAAATGGTAGTCACATTTTTTTTTATTACGCTAAACAAAATGAACTCTTTTGTTCGTCTCTTTAGAAGTACTAAGACTGATGGCTTTCCTCTGGTCTGGTCTGGTCATTGAGTTTCTAGTACTAGTATTTTCTGGAAATTTCCGTCCGTCTTCTCTTTATGTTTGTTCTAAGTTTAAAGCTACATTTGTCATTTCCGCCATTTTCCTTTACTCCGGTTCTCAGTTGCAAGAAGGTTGGATGAAATGTTATCAATGATTGGAAACCTTTGTTAAGTGTAATTACTCTCATACACACTTCTTTACTTGCCTTTATTTTAAATTTATCATTATACAAGGTAAACAAAAAGTTTTTGCCGTTCTAGAGCAGTGATAAACAAAGAGCAATACAGTGGAAGGTACGTACATTTAGGTTTTGAAGTAAGCTCCATCAGCATCCAACACCTTTTGTCAACGTTCCTGCAGCTGCACAATATCCTGGTGATAAAAGTCGGCGGTCTTTAAGGTAAACAAGTCCGTGAGTGTGTTCCGCAGGTGTCCCTCATCGGCGAAGGATCTCCCACGTAGGTGGTTGTCGAGGGAATGAAACAGGTGGTAATCTGTTGGCGTAAGGTCCGGTGAATATGGTGCATGGCGCAGTGTCTCCCAGCCAAGTTGCTGAAGGGTCTCCCGGGTACTCTTTACCACATGTGGCTTGGCATTGTCGTGGAGGACTACACACACTTGCGATTCACCAATGCTGGCTCTTTCTGCCGTAATGCACGGTGTACACTTTGCAACTGCTGTGGGTAGAGGTCAGCAGTGATGGTCTGACCAGGTGGACGGAGCTCGCAATGCACCAGTTGGCGACAAGTCCACCATACAGAGAGCGTAACCTTTCGTGGGTACAGAGGTGGCCTTGAGGTGTAAGAAAGAGGGCTACGTGGTGACAACTAATGTCTGGTACGCTTGGGAGTGCCATAGAGAACCCACTTTTCGTCACCCGTGAGCATGCAATCAAATATGGGTCTGTTCAAGTGCCGAGTGAGCAAGGACAAACAGGCTGTCACTCGTTGTTCCTTGTTGGCTGCCGACAATGTGTGGGGTACCCACTTGCTTAACCTGTATGACTTCCGTATCCCATGCAGGTGTAGTCTGATTATTTCAGCGCAAACATGGAACCTTTCTGCAAGTTCATCACACGATAGACCACTGTCCTCCTCGATGGCTGCTTTCAGGGCCTCGTCATCCAACACATGGGGTCGCCCTATGCGAGATTCATCAGCAAAGCTCACATCTCCCGAACGGAATTTCTTGAACTTGTGACAGCTACTTTCTGACATTTCTACATGTTTAGACTCGCATTCTGTCAACGCAGCTATCCTCGGGGTAGTTCTTTGTTTCTCCAACACATAGAAGTGGTGTAATATCGAGAAGATCAGTACCACGTATGCCAGACTTTAATTTAACTAGGCATGGTAACGATACAGAGACTGGGTTCGATCTCGTGTCGAATTTGAGACCGAGACTGAGACTAAAGTCTAGGAATTGAGACGGGACCGAGACACCATACATCGAGACTTACTCGACATGAGATGAAGACCGAGATGTATTGCTTGAGATGAGACCGAGACATGACTCTCGTCTCGATCGAGACTAAAAGCTTTATTTTCATGAATGTCGATAACACTAATAGCGTTTTGTACTAACAGAAACCTTGTGAGATTTCATTTCCTTTTCATAAATTGTACTTAAATTGTATTTTGAAATATGTTATACGGGATTTATGATATACGGGAATATATGGGATTTATCCTTTCGTGGTATTGGTGCCCATATCGAACGGATTGCGCTTACTCAATGGCTGCATGAAAGCAGTATGCAACGACATGCCGAGTCCGAACGACCGCACAGGTCCGAGGACAGATGGCCTGTGCGTATGACCCTGGAGGATCAAACAGTCACACCCCTAACACTGGCGCATGTTGCACAACGCCCAGCGTCCCCACGAACAGTTCTACGTTGTCTGGCAGAGCGGAGTATATTTGTACGACGCCCATTGCTGCAGCTTCCACTGACTGCACAGCATATATCTGAGTGACTACAGTGGTGTCACGCACTTAGAGCCGAATGGCAATACATACTCTTTCAGACTCATCCCAGTTCTATCTATAGCATCTTGATGGCAGTATACGTATCTGGCGGTACCGTGGAACTAGAATGGTCTGCGTTTTGTATCGCTACTTTGGTCCGGCATCGTGTATTATGGAGTGGAGTGTCGTTGGATTCCGTGCCTGTTCGTGTCTTCTACGCATTGATGGACATGTGACCAGCAAACGATAATGTGTTGGACCTGGTTGTGATCCCTTAAGTGCAGGCCCTGCCGTTGACCACATTCCCGAAGAATAACGCGCACCCGCATGTGGCACGTGATTTCTTCGCCTTCCGGGCTGGACACAATATCCCTCTGCTTCCTTGGCCGACCTATTCATCTGATCTCTCGCCGATTGAACATGTCTGGTACATGATTGCACAACGTCACGCCAACGACCTCTCCCAGCTACAGTTGATGAGCTGTGACATCGTGGCGAAAATGCATAGCTTGCCATACCCCAGGAAGACATCCTTTCTATGTCTCGCCGTGTTGCACGCCGGCAGTTCTGTTTCGCTGTCATCCGTTTTCACGCATCACACAAAGCTGTAAGTTTAAACATCTTCTATTTGTAACTTCCAGTATCTATCTTCCTAATTTGTGCTGCTATCTTCTCTCCTTCTTGGTGTTGCATTTTTAATGGCGAGCAGTGTATTTAGCGAAAACAATGTGATGTCATTATCATAAAATAATAGAACACTGAAAATAGTCGCAAAAATATAGTTGATTTGGCTACATGGATCTTAACCATACGTTTCAAAATTATCAGCTTATCTCATAAGTAATGTCGTATTTGCGATGACCGCTGCAATGACGCCATCTGACGAGCCAATAGTGAAATAGATGGCACATGCCACAACTGAGCCATATAGGGCATTCGATAGTGCAGCACTGTGTCGAAAGAGAAATTTTCTACTCCACGTTTTGGAAGTGTTACATGTGTTTGATCAGGGCAGTGTAGGAGGACCACATACGGCATATCATGCTGTATGAATTTCACCAGGGACATCCAGCCAGGACAGGGGCACAAACGTCAATGTCGTATACGGTCAGGATGCTGTGAATGTGCTAAAGTACCAGAGGTGATTCCAGAGGCTTCGGTCTGGGGACACCAGCCTCACCGATGAGTTACGTGAAGGTAGACCTGTGCAGCTGGACAACGATGAACTGTAAGCAACGGTGGAGACAAATCCAATCCAAAATGTTCAAGAACTGGCCGATGAACCCTAGGTCATCCATTCGACCGTTCATCGTCATCTAGAGGAGTTTGGGTACGTGTCGAATCTCGGAAAATGGGTAACGCCTCACCAGAAGCAGCAGTGTGCTGGCATCTTCAGTTCCCTGCTTACTTGTCACAGACGTGAGCCATTTCTGAACAGAATGGTGACAGGGGATGAAAAGTGGCTCCTCTACATATCATTACACTCAAACGGCAGTGGGTACCTAAAGGTGAGGGGCTCAGGAACTGTGCCAAAACAACATCTCTACTCTTGCAAAGTGATGTTGGGTGTTTGGTGGTATATCCGTGGGATAATCCATTTTGAGCTCTTGCCACGTAACGAGACCAACAATGCAAATGTCTACTGTCAGCAGCTTTGAACGCTTACGGAATGCTTTGTTGGAGAAACGTCCTGCTCTGATTAATCACAAGGGTGTGCTCATCCATGGTGATTACGCTCGCCTACACACGGGAAGGAGAACTTGTGCTATGATCGTGGAATGTAGCTGGGAGAAACTTCCCCACCTAGCGTTTTCACCAGATCTTGCACCAATAGACTACTGTCTTTTTGGCAGCCTGCAAAACCACCTTTCCGGGAAAACATTGTTAAATGAGGATGACGTGCGACTAACAGTGACCCAGTTCTTTGCCTCCAAAACCGGTGACTTCTTTCAGCGGGGGATTCAACAACTGGTTGACATGTGGCATAGAGTTTTGGAGTCCGATGGAAACTATTTTTCGAACTAACCGTTGTGTTCCATGTAAGATTTTTTCCTCGTGGTGCAAAAATACATTACTTATTGGACAAGCTGGTAAGTGGAGCTGCTGTGTTGCATAGCATCATAACTCGAGAAAAAGAGAACACATGATTGAATTGAATTAACACAGACCTTTTTTGCTTTGGATGGGATATCATAACGCGAAGTATTAATGAACATGGTTTGCTGAGGGTACTTTCGGTGATGTATGTATTGAAAATGGATTTTATCTTTGGAACTGAAAAGTCCGTCATACTATGTAAGAATCGTGCTTTAGCACTTTTTTTCTTATAGCAAGGAAAGTTCTTTATGGTAATTTGTGTATACTTTTAAACTTTATAAGCATTTGCTCAAATCTTGAGAGATATCACGTTTATTGAATTATATTTGGTTTCCTTGTACAGATATTTAAAACATAGTATACATTAATTACCATACTAAGTGTACTTAATATTTTCTATTATATTTTAATTAAATTAGCCGTGCAGACATTTAGTTGCCTTTCTATTTATTTTGATTTTTGTGCTAAAAAAAAATTATCACTTATTTCATAAAAGCACAGTTTAGTGTAGGCCCGTGGTCCAGCAACTCATTGTTTGGAGTATACGAGGTTCTGAAGTATAAAAAGAGCTTAAAAGTGGACATCGTTTTCTAATGAATATTTATTTCACGTGTCCCAATCCAATTTACAAAATACAGTATTCTATTTTTAGAAAATCAACATCCGGTCTGAATAGACTATTTCTGGTATGTACTTGGAAATGATATTCTATTCAATGGAAAGTATCCTATTTAATTACCACATTCTTGTTTTCTTAAATAAAAAATCCTCTTTATTTTAAAAGGAGTTTACGAGTGTTCTTACATCCTGCATATTGCCAATATTACGATTCTTTTAGTTCTCACGTGTACATCCAGAACTTCCTGTCATTTTTGAGTATTCTATTATAATTTATATTTAATTTTGTCTGTGCATTACCCGAAGCAAGACTACAACAACGTTCTTTTGGAAACTTTGATTTGTGGTAAAGTGGTACACTGGTACAGGTAGCAGTTAAAACACTCTTTATACAATTTTAAAACAAATATTATGGCTTAAACTTTATCTAGGAGTAGGTGGTTACCAGGTAGTTACCTTATCTAGAAGTTACCAGGAGTAAACATATTTCTGGTAACTTCTGGGAAAAGTAGGTAAAGAGGAAAAAGACGAATAAATTCTTGATAGCATCGAAAAAGATAATTCATATGCTACAGATACAAGATTGGGATCATGGAGAGTGTTTAGCTTGCCAAAAGGACCTACCGCTTTGAGCAGAACGCTAATGATAATGACTAACTGAATGCTGAATACAATGACTAAAAGAATACAAGATGCCATATATCAAAATGTCACCCTTTCTCCCGTTAAACGATTTTCAAAAATGTGATGTACTGTACGCCTCAAACTATAAGCAAACATAAATTTGCCAGGTATTCAAACTTCAGCGAATGTACCTTCATTATTAATAATATTAACTTCCTCGTATGTTTACTGAATTGTTTAGAGGCACAAAAAGTTGCACATTAATCAACCTTTCATGCACACTCAGAATCATAAAAAATGGGCGATGGAATAATTTCGGATTCCAGAAACTAGCATAGTGTCCAGTAATCGGAATAATGTAAACTGTTTAATTTGAAATCTTAATAGCATTTTGGTTTCGATATAGCTATACTGTACAATGTTTCGAACTTAACACACATTTACCATCGTTCATTTTCTTTGAACCTGTGTGTACATATTTTCTCTACAGGAAAGTATTGCATATATTTTTGTAGGCTTAATTATTCGCTTGTTATTGAAACATTGAATGGTACTGGGAAATATATTAGTATCGTCTTCCAAAAGATCATAAATTGGGTTTGCAGTGGCGCATTTAATTAATATCCACAATTAGTTTAAATGATATTTAAGAACATTGCAAATAAATTAAATGTTGAAATATTGACAATTTTCTTCTACAACTAAATTATACAATAATTGAAATCTTTAGTGGGAGAATATTTAGAAAATTTCATGTGCGAAGAAAACGTATTTCTTGACTGGAACCACAGATTTATCTGTTGAATATATCTCTCACAGACACACACAGAAAACATATCTGATTTTCTATCGTAATATCAGTTTAAAGCTCTTAAAAGTAAAATTTATTATGAGAGTCATTTCTTCTGTTAAATGTTTTTATTCCATCCTTAAAAGTTTTTCTCTTTCAGACTGTCTTCTGGTGGCTAAGAACTTCTCTTTACTTTCTCGCTGCCTCATTTTCCCCCTACTTAAATTTATCTTCTGTTCCGAAGAAAGAAACATTTATCATTTGTACATCGATAACAAAAGAACATCATCCTTTGAAAACACTTTTTGCTGTTGAGTCAGGAGGTCATATGTCAACAAGAATGTCTCACAGAGATCCATTCCCGTTTCAATTCTAATTCTTTCTTATTCTCTCTCTCTCTCTCGCTTATGGATTGTGTAATTAATGTTTTTCTCTTTCTCATTGTTCTGCCTTCCATTGTTGAAAAAAAATCTACTTTTTTTTCTTTCCTGTCCTGTTGGTAATGTTGGCTCTTTCATTATAAAATGTTTCCATTGTATTCTGTCATTTTCTGTTTCTGCAATAAAGAAAAACTTTTATACAGTTTTCATCTTGTCATTTGTACTCTTATTAAAGAGTGAAAACGGGTTTGATAATACTTAAGCTATTTTTATTCGTCTACTGGAAACTTTTTTGTTTTTAGGTAAAGTCATATATATTTGTTAAATGTTAGCACGTACTGTGATATTCACATTTTAAAGAACATTTTACACATTTCCTCAAACGGGAGAATAAAGTTGAACCAAACAAAAATTTTGGTTAAATGACATTTCTTGAAATGGTTATTTTGGTTAGAAACCAAATGGTAATTGGAACTATGTAAAAACAATGAGAGAAGCTCCATCTGTTAAACTATTTTCTATTCAATCTTTAGTTGATCAGAAAAGGTGTTGTGAAAGGGCAAAATTATCGTTTATGACAGAGCGTTATCACTAAAGTGAGTAAGTGATTAAACTGAATTTCAGACTTTTGCCTCACCACTAAGTAATATTACGATCAATTTTGCCGCTTGTATTTAAAATTGGATGATTATGTTGCGAGTAATGAGAATACTGACAATTTATGCCTGCCTTGTGATCTAGATGTCCTTTGAACTAGGACGGATCGTGACTGAGGGTTTCTCTTATTTTCCTCTTTTCCTGTGGTCGTCATTTCTTTATTGTTTGCTTGTGGTTCATTGTAAATATGTTAATCTTGGACTGGACACCCGTCTTTCTATCAGTGACATATATATGTATATACAGTGGTGTAACGTTCGGGCCCGCAAGGCCCGTCATGCGGGCGAGCCCAGGTAAAAGAGGGCCCGCGTCCGATTTTCTAGATTTATATTATTTAATACAATTTTAATTTCAAATTTAAGGAGAAATATTGCATGCAAAAGGCACAAACTAAAAACTTAATTGATCCGGAGTCCAGTTTTGTAATGCTAGGGGAATCTCCCATTTGTTACCAAGGGATGTAGTTAACGACATTGCCCTATCAACGTCACTGATTTTTAACAATTTAGGCGACTAAGGAAATCAACTTTTTTTTCGTCCTTCTGGAAGATGCCAAAGAAGGATTATATGCTGCCACTCGTTATGCGAAAGATTCCGTTATATCGATGGAGTTGTCGGATTGACTTCATATTTGATATATCGACACCTTACGACCTCTAGAGTGTATATCCGGTGCAAAGTGGCGCTACGACCGAAAATTACAAAAATACTCAAATTCGATTTTTTAAGCATTTTAGACATGATCACGCCCCTAAGTTGTTGTTAATAAGCGAAGTTATTCGGGGTCCCGGGCAAGTCAATTACTTGGGGCCCATTTAATTTGGTATTAAGCCTCAATTTAAATTTATCGTCAGTAGCAGTATAACTAAGCATGAGTGAATTATTAATTATTATTTATCTTGTAAATTAATATAATTAATAATAATAATAATAGACAGAGGAGTATAAATAAGTAAATTACACTTAATGCTGTTCCATTGCAGACAGAAGATATTTTTTCTGAATCTGCTCTTCGCGATATAAGCCTCTAGAATCTATGTATAAAGAACAATTTATTTTCATGTGTGTATGTGTAAAAAAAAGAAGCGGGGCCTGTTGGTAACAGGCAAATAGTCTGTAACTATAATCTGTTAATAACATTGATTTCGTATGTAGTAATCATATACTGATGAATTTGACTTTGTTAAAGGATATTTTTATATTTAAGGTATTAACACTACTTGTGTTTGTTATACACTTTTATAAAGGGGGTCCGGGTAAAAGTTTTGCGGGCGTGCCCGCACTCATTTCGTTACGCTACTGTATATTTATTTATTTACTGTTTATTTTTCTACAAAGCTCAAGTACCAGTATCCGAAGGTTTGCATACCATAGTACGCATACAATAGTTTGAGAACCCCTGTATTATACTATAAAATTATTAAACATTCAGTTCTACCAATATAATAAAAGTGAACACTCGTTTGATTGTTCCCAGATTACAGAGAAACAGCTGTATAAAAGTTTGTTGTTGATTATATAAGCTTGCTCTGGATATCTCTCTTTCTATTCATTTATATTTTGAGATAATGAAAATATGGAATATAATTATGATACATTCTGTGCTGTTATTCTGGTAAACTTATCAGTTTTGATAAGTTTGGTTTTGAGGAAGAATTTAGCAATTAATAACTACGTCCCGTCAAAATTCTATGAACTATTTTTTTTAAATCTACCAAGCCCCAAGCCGAATTATCACGGGTAGGCTCTTATTTTAGTCAAGTTTTCCTTAATTTTAGCTCAAAGAATTATTTGTGAATTTGTAAATATGCTTTAATGTACGGTCAACATTATAATTCCATGATAAACAAAGGACGTTCAAAGATGTCGCTAAGTGATGACATGTTAATATAATTCTGATTTTGTGAAATTAAAACTAGGCA
>JAGDQP010035310.1:0-19654 GCA_022664845.1 Lepisma saccharinum
AGAGTGCAATATTATTTATTAATGTCTATTAGTCACGCGGAGAGACATATCATTACAATTTCCAGCATGTCCTGTGAATCCGACGATAAATCACACGAAAGTATTTCTCAAACCTGAATCCAATCCAACTTGTTTTTATCATCTCTCGAAAGAATAATTGTTTCCAATTCAATCGTCATCTCATTAGTTGAGAATTGAAAGAAGTGGTCGATACTATCCCTAAACTCTACCTACTGTGTTCCTGCCTCACGTTTCTGTTTGCTAGTCGATGGTTGACTAACACCCGTCACAAGGGGACGCCCTTTATTTCGGGGAGAGGATTTAGGATAAGCGGGACATTTTGGAAAGTGAGGTGGTCTAAGAGTCGTTTCATTAATTTTACTTTATTGGACTTTATTTTATTAATCTTCAATTTAAATGTTGACAATATAGTCATGCTTAAAGTCATTGTAGTGGGTATTGGATCATTGATGATGAGGTGAAAGAGATGAGCATGATGCGCACTACAACTACACAAACGTTGAAGACAGACAGATGAATGATGATCTTCTTGCCCAGGGGCTGCTCTGGGCTAATATAACACAGGCGAGGCCCTGGTAGTACATTGAAGATTACTGTGCGATAATATAGATGCTTGATGGTATGATCAATGAGCAGATATCTATAAAATCAAACTGCTGTTTTAAGAGAGTTTGTATGGACAAGAATATACGGGTCAGGGTATGTTGCTAGGCTATTAGGATAATGCGAGCAGCATATTCAAGGTGGTTCAGTACTTTATGGCGTTGAAAGGGGTACAGGTTTTGTAGTGCAACGTTGATGAATATCAGGAATGGTGGTAGGTTGCTAGTTGGACGTTACGGTTAGAGTCTATGTCTTCGGGCTATCAGGTTTTCCTACGGTCCCAGAGTTTAATAGGTGGTAGTGAATTACGTCCTTTATGATGGTACTTTTTAGTCATTTTGATGAGTGGTAATAGTGACTGCAGGCAAAGGCCACGAAGAATATTAGTAGGAACACAATGATGGTCTATGTAACGTCAATGTCAGCGTTCACTTAGGTGGGAAAACCCGTTAGGATAGCCGCCCAGGATTCACACAATATTTCTACTGTTGTAAACAAAAAGTGGATTCTTGGCTAGATCAGTCTATTCCACTAAAGTGTAACAAAAGCAACGAAGAGAGCATTTGGGAAATGGAGCAGAAAGCTATTCAACATTCTGACAACTATGGGCAACTCTTGAAACAAAAGATGCATCGAATTACCAGCAAAAGCCCACAAACAAATTAAAAATTATCCTAAAAAATAAAAGCAAGAAACTAATCTTGTTTTCATAACTATGGTAGTGTTTCTCAGATAATAAAACAACGTGGATTCGAAAAAAAAACTAAAACTGTGTGAATTCCTTATTCCTAACGTATGCTCGAAACGCCCATAATTCTCCCAATTATATTGCATCAAAAGACTACTAGATCTATGTTGCTTCACTGGTACTAGTTTCATACTCTAATAATCTGCCCATCATAACTAGTTGTGGAAACAGATAATTCGTGAATTAAAACTTTGTATGAACGACTTCCTAATTACATTTAAGGAGCAATATATCTGTTTTCCGATTCCAGAGACTTGAAAGTGGGTAATATTCCGCTTCACCTATATCTACAATTGTATAAGTCACTGTGACGAAAATTACGTTCAAAAAAGATAATGTTGCAAGTGTACACAGTTTCCTGCAGATTGTTAGGTGCCGTGGAAAGACACACCAATGAATTATCAATTTCCGTTTCATGACCAATGATAATGTGTTCGTCATTTATTAGGGAACAAATGGATAAAGGTCCTCTATAGGGAAATGCTATAACGAAGCTAGAACATAGAACTAGAGTCCCAAAGACGAATATATTGGGGAATCTTCAGACTCGGTAGTTGCTACTATGCTGCTCCACTGTACCCTGTATACAAAATCACGGAATGGCTATAGAAAAGTGTCTCTGAAGTGAACAGGAGGACTAAAGCGAAATACTCTAGCATGGCAACAAGGCAAAACAAGAGAACGTTCGGCTGATCACTTTCCTTGACATGACATCGGGAGATTAGAAGTAAAGGAAAGTCGTCATTGTAAGATTGCACATTGCCCACTCTTGTGTTATGAATAAGATGTGCGAAAAGTTCTAGAAAACACAAAATGGCTTCGTACAGTGAAGGCACACCAGACGTAACATTGTTAATACTATTGGAGACTTATCCCCAAAAGCACGGCTTTCACAAGACTACACGAATGAGAATAGTATGCCCGAATACGAGTATTGGATATATCACTTTTCCAACAGCACAAAAGGTACTATATATATTAGGCAGGAGCATAAGTTAATTTGATCCAGGAGCAGTGGCAGTTAGCACGCTTAATCAGTGACTCCACATTTACTCTGGACAGCGATTCTCGACTAACACTGTTCTTTTATGAATCAGGAAAACGTTACGACCCAAGCAGTAATATTGAAAGAAAGATATATGAATGTGCAGTTATGTTTATTTCTGGAAACATCGTTCTTCTTATATAAAAAACTTTGGTAAACTTTATTTTTATATGGGTCAGTTTAGAAACTTTGGACTTCGGCCCGTTACGGTTTGCCTTTAGCTGTTAAGTGTTAAAATCCACACCCATGCCGCTGCCGGGAGTCGAACCCGGGACCGTTGAGTCGATAGCCTACCGCCGCAGACCGCTCGACCACCCGGCCGGCGTTCTTCTTTATATGAACGAGATGGTGTGTGCTTCCGCGCAAAAACGTAACATCTTAGTTATATATACATGTTGTCTTGAATCGTCATGTACATGAAAGGGGCAAGGGATTCATTTTCTAAGACTATGATCTCCGCCTCCACTTCTTAGAGGAGTAATATATCTAAATACTGGAGTGCTCAGTCAGAAACCCTGCCCTTAATCCTACTGACCCCATGTGTTATTCCCTGAATCGAGGCGTCTATTACTTTGTATTCCCTTCACGAAAACTGCAGGTACATCAAAGTAGGTTAAGAGTGGACCCAAATACCAATTAAATTCGTTGACACTTTTATTTAAAAAAAAATGCAGCCTTATTGTCAAGCTTGTACTTTTTTCGCGATATCTCTTATTAGTGCCCACTGAATGACTTCATATGCATCCTTCGGAGGGATTACTTTAGGAGTCAGGTTAGTTAAATGTTAGTTTTTTTCGGAAATGTGTTCCAAGAGGCCTTGATTTCTTGCTTTTCATCACGATATAGCGTACATGAGGTGCGTAGTTTAGTAAAAATAATATTTATACAAAAAATGTCATTATCTTCGTTCTGCTGCCGGATGAGGGTCAATTTTAATTTATAAAATCAGCGTATGTTATGCTTTACTATTTATATAATAAAAAAAAATATTGAATGTTAGTTTTACAGGTACGGGAGCTTCTTTTTGTCCGACATATTTTGCTTAATTACCGAACTCATATGAAAATGAGAATTACAATTGAAACGTAGAATGTCAATTGAGTTTGAACACGACGATACCTACCTCCCGGATGATTCAAACGAAGATCGTTTCCATGCCCAATAAGGAATCAGAGTGCGCTGATTCAGGAAAGCTTTTGTGTGGAAAGGAGAAACGTGTTGCTGAAATAAAGCGCTAAAGTAAGTTCTAATCTCAAACGCAGATGCTAGGTCAACGACGCAGCATTTGCAGTGTAACAGTCAATGAAGTAGGGATGTGTCAGTTACTGCGTCCCAGTTAGTGAGAAGGGATAACACAGTGATGACATTTTATTCCAAATTAAAATAAAACAGCGATTGGAATGCACAAAGATTTGAAACATGTAAGTCAATATTGTAAGTCTCGCAAAATGAAATATCTTCAAATCACTGCCATGTGAAATGGTGTAGTGAATATAAGTCGTTGCATTGAACATTTAGCCAAGTGTCGGTGTAGCTGGCAGCACCACCGTGTATCATATATGGAACTAGTAGCTACGCTCCGGTGCAACGGTGAGTCATTAGTGTCAAGTGCGTTATATGGGAGGTAATATGGTAATATGGCTGCTTATACCTGTGCTGAACAACGGGGTGTCAATCGATTTATGTGGGCCCTGACGAAGTTACGGCAGCCATTCTCAGGAAATATTCAGGTGCTTTGAGAGGTGGAGTTCTCCTGTTGGGTGATAACTCTCGTCCACACACTGTGAATCCCACTGTGCCTCACATACAGTCCCTAGGCTGGGAACGACTGGAATATTCGCCCAACAGTCCGGATTTGGCACCATCCAACTTTTGCCTCTTCGGCCCAGTGAGGAATCTCCTGGGTGGTCACAGATTCCAGGATATGGAGGAGGTCCGTCTGGAGGTTACCAGCTAACTACAACGTCTACAACACCAACCAATAACGTCTTCACTGATTGCTTTGTTGGACTCGTAACACGCAGGGACAAGTGCCTAAATGGTTATGGAGATTACTCTGAAAAACCAAATTTCTAAAGGTAACTATTTCCAATTTTATTTCTATTCCATTTTGCGACTTATATATTGACCTTCCCTCATATAAGATACAGACTGAGTCGACAGAGCCAAGTGCCAGAGCTTGAAATATAGTAAGGCACCCTCACCTTAAGACAAGAAAGTTTAGTTACACAAATCAATTGCATTGGCATGTAAAAATAGGCACTGCTTTCTTGAAATCAAATGACGTCATCCACCGCAAATTTGCTCCGGAGGGCGCCATCGTTAATCGGGAGTAATATTTGAAAATTATACCATGTATGTACGACATCATGTGAGGTTCCAGGTATACCCTCTACTCGAACAACAATTACCCCTTCAGGAAAAGCCACTATTCCAAATTGGGCCATCCGTTGGGAAATAGGTGGGCGTCTCTATGGAATGCGAGTAGACCGCCAGTGGCACATCCACTGTGTGGTACAATAGCTTATTCCTTTCCCTCCTGCACTAATTTGAGTAGAAACGTTTTGTGTGAACAATTGCCATCTTTAACGGGCGTAAGCCATAGTGCTGTTACCGCCCATTCAATTCATTTTATCTTATCTTATTGCCATCTTTAGTAGCTTGAGAATCAAAGTAATTTTTGTCATTCTTGTGGTGAAATCTTTAATGATTAGAAGTGGGCATCCTTCATTTACCAGTGCAGAAATCACTAACATATTATATGGTATAGCGAAGGAAACAGAAATTGTCACACTGGATTTTATCCTCCGTTGATATTGCGCGTGTGCACTAACGCCCTTGGCGTCATTTGCTTTTTCGTGCATTTGTAATGCCAGGAATGGAGAGACGTAATTTTAAATTTATTTGTAAGAGTTTCAGTCTTCGTAGCCAATAACTACACCAAAAATAGATAGATAATAAGAATTATCGTTGAAATTCGATATGATTATCCTTTATGATTGTATTACTGAAATTTTATTCCCTTTTTTTAACAGTCGCATACCGATGGTAAATTTGCACCAAGGAACATCAAAGTGTGTGTGTGTGGGTGTGTGTGTGTGGGGGGGGGGGGGGGAGGTCCACTTCTGCCCCCAACGACTGTGATTATTGTAATTTAACCTCACAATAAATAATCTGACCCGAAATTTGTAACTGAATATCCTAGAAGGAAATAGAGTCCAAATACGTATTTTAAGTTCCCTTTCAGTGGCGTATCTAGAGAGGAGACGTAGTGGCGCGTGCCTCTTCAAAAGAATATGCTGTATTTTGCATTATACC
Organism: Lepisma saccharinum; assembly: GCA_022664845.1. NCBI lineage: Eukaryota > Metazoa > Arthropoda > Insecta > Zygentoma > Lepismatidae > Lepisma > Lepisma saccharinum. The sequence goes on from JAGDQP010035310.1 coordinate 5,736, forward strand.
AACAATTTATCTAAGTAAATGCTTGTATTTGTTTCTGAACCAACCTAGAAATTTTAACAGTCACATACCAAGTAAAAATTTGTACAAAAAGCACCAGGGGGGGGGGGGAAGGATTACGGATCCCAAAATTTTGATTATTGATATTACCCTTAAAATAAAAAAAAAAGTGGAAAATTTGTGCATTAAGTTCCCTTAGAAAGATATAGGTATTTTAAGGTCCATAATACCACTTTTTTTTACCGGATACCGGTTTGATTTCTTCATAATACCGGATGTTTAAAGATATTATTAGAAAAACATCATATTGTATGATAAATTTATACATTTACATTTGAAGACATTTTACTGTACTAACGGAGGTCCAAAGTCAATTCCGAATTCCGGTTTCCTCAATTGTTCGGTAAACATATCTTGTTCATCTGACTGGCGGGAAATTTAGAAAATATATACTTCCTGGCCCACTTGAACTCTTGTTTTTCACCATTTGGTCTTCACAACTAAAGAAGACACTCTGGAATTCTCACTTTTCAACTTTACAAAATTCCAAATTTCTCACATTCCCGAATGCGGGCGTTTGAAATTTCCGACGTTGCGGAATGACAAACTCCATTACTGAATTCTGAACGGTCATAATTTGCAATATATAAGCATACAATTTATACTATAGTACAAGGATACCGCCAGGAATATCAGTTTGGGGTGTGGGGTGTAAAGTCAGAAATGAGAGTGTGCAAGTGGAGTTTTGCATGATTTATAAAAATTTTTGACAAAGAATTTCAAGTTGGAGGGTGCTTGCAATGATTTGGTTGAGTGACAGGGGGGATTGAAGGATCTGGCGGAATCACTACCATAGTATGTCTCGGTAAAAACCCTAAATGTGTTTTTATTTACGAATGAAGGATTACATTTAATATTCTCCTTTCAATACTTGAAGCCAATGTATATAGACTTTTGTTACAAATAAGTCTTCGAATATTTCCTAAATCAGAATAATATATATTATCGCTGTGAGTGTGGAGCACATGTGGTTATTACTTGCAACGCAGCGCAAATAGGAAAGCAAAATAATAAACAGTTTATTGAACCTAATTTCATGGATCAATTTTCTTAGATATTTAAGTATATCGACAAATTTCGTAAGTTAAAATACAGTAAAATTTATTGAAAACAGTCCGTCACCCATCTAGTGGAAGCCTGAATAAAAAGAAACACAGCAAAACAAATTCACGTTTACGGCAAAGTGAACATTTGTGATAAGGAATTCATTGGTAGGTAAGAAACAAATACTTTTTGTACAGAGCGTATACATTTTTATTGCGCTATGCCCGGAAAAGACATATTGTAAAAGTCACAATACTTCAAATCATAACCCAAAAAGGTACAGAAACTAAAAAAAAAAAGTCGGTGTCCAACCTCGGATCCCGCCTTTTTACTTAGCTGTTAACTAAGATATGCAACGAAATATGTTCTAAAATTGTAAGAAAACAACGAAAGTGTGGGGAGACATAAATGAACAACGAGAGTGTGGGGAAAGGCGTCGAAGAAATATCAAGGGTTGCTGAAATGCAGATGAATGAAGAGATAAACGAGGATTAGGCCATAATTGTGAGTAGATGTTTTGAAGTATTACTTGATCGAGACACTACAATGAAAGTAGCGTTCAGTTTAATTTTCAGTAAACCAAAATTTTGAGTCATACGTATAAAAGGACGATACTAGAAATTTATTGAAATTGCATACCTTGTTTTTTTTCATGTAGCCTGTGTACAATTTTGTTTCACGGAAACTTTCCTATTACCTCTTTATACTCCACTCCCTTTCCTTGGAACACAGATCAACTAAAGTCACCCCTGCAAAAAATTGAACAGTTCACTATTTGAAAAGATTAGTATACGGTAATTAAGTAAAACTGAAAAATATACGGTAGTCCCCTATTCTTAAGTAAAATAGTTTTGTGTAAAGAAAAAAGGTTTCTTAAATATATACTAATGTACTTGAAACAGACACAAATTACTTGTGGTAAATCGTTTAATTTTATACATTCTGTCTCTGAGATCTCGTTTAGAGAAAAAAATCGTTTCTCATTTATCTTTCTTCAGAAGCTCAAGTAGAGGATGTGTGAGATGCATATAGTAGAAGAATATCACATAATAAAAAGTTGAAGCGATGCTACAAAGGCTAAAGTTTCAAACTGTTATTAGAGTTTTCATGAACTTCATAATGACGTAGCAGTTCTTTTCCGTCGAAAGATTCAAAGAAACATATAACCTTTCTGCATTATATAATCATGGACGATGAACAAGCAATTGGATTTGTTTTACTTCCGGAAATAAAGGAAACAGCAGGTGGATTATTTGTTAGAATCTCCGAGAAAATTCTGCTGATGTTCCTCTGAACTATTGAAAATTTTTAATTTTACATGGTCAATGGGTGTATTTGCGATTCCTGTCTTGTAATAGCAACAAATATTAAGAGGACCTTTCGCTTCAATCCCCATATTTTTAACATTTTAGAAAATATTTTTTAAAAAGCTAAGAGTACTATGAAAAATGTAAGCGCATAGCGCACTAGAAATTACAAATTATTATGAAATACAGTGGACACCAATTCGAAATCTTGTCGATTGATGAGTGATGAGACTTCAATTAAATAATGACATCATAATCTTTGAAAACGTATAAATAATCAATAGACAAGATATTGAGATCACAATCCATTGTATTTCATAGTAATTTGTAAGCTTTAGTGCGCTATGCGCCCACATTGTTCACAGTGCACTTAGCTTTTAATATATTTTCAAAAATGTTAAAACTGGGGGCTTGGAGCGAGGAGTCCTCTAAAAGAAGAAACGAAAATACAATGAAAGAGTTAACCATTATTCATTAGTTTTAAGATAGAATATGATTCCGTAAAAATGGAAACAATAAATATTTGATCCGGGTTAGAATTTCCGAGGAAAGATTACTCAGCTTGTGAGGATGTGTTTCAGCGTCCCAAATGTAATGTAATTTTTTATATAGTTAATAATATTTAAGATAATTACGAGGTTGGAAACGATTGCAAAAGGCGATGCCTTGTCTACACTACTCTCTCATTAAAATTTGCACTAAAATCTGTGGTTCTAAAACCAAAAGAAGGCAAGAAAAACCTGATATTTACAATACTTAAATGCTGAACTGAAAAAATATGACAAGGTGTCAGGGAAATATAATTTATAGAAAGTCAATGTATGATCGAGAACATCATTTTGCAAACAGCTGAAAACATAGTCTTGATAAGTTATTATTAATAAAATACGTTAACGAAGGATGTAACAAATTAGTGTGCTTGAGAAGTCTGATCGAGATTTATCAATCATGTGTAAGTGTCCTTGTCAAGCTCATGTTTCTGACAAACACGTATATCTGAATTTCACCCCCAAAAAAAGCAATATAACAATTTTACCTAACGTATTAACTATGCGATAGAACCATTTTGTTCGTAACGTAGTTTTAAGATGACCAATTGAAACTCGGTAGTGTTCTCAGGATGTTCCAATGCTATACTGTTCGCCATTGAAAATGCAACACAAAGAAGAAAAGAAGATAGCAGCCCAAATTTGGCACACAGATATAGTAAGGTACAAGTAGCAAATTATTAAATTTACCGCTCTGTACGATGCCTGACAATGTGGTGACAGCGGAACAGACTATCGAAGGTCAGTAGACTGTGGGTCACACTACGGAAGTTTAGAACGGCTGGAACATGGCGAGGCATAAAGAGGATGAACTCTTGGATATCCTCGTATGGTGTGGCAAGTCATTCGTCTTCGACATGATACCACAACTCATCAGCTAAAAATGAGGGAGGCCATCGCGGATGCGTTGTGCAATGATGGACCGGACGTGTTCAATCGGCGAGAGATCAGGTAAACGCATCGGCCAAGTAATGAATTGAACATTGTGTTTAGCCAGGAAGGCTAGGACATCTGATGCCACACGCGGGCGCGCGTTATTTTGCGGAATGTTATTCCCGCCATGGTCTTTACTAAAGAGACCACAACCGGGTTCAACACAATGTAGATATACTTTTGGCTGGTCACATGTCCGTCAATGTGTAGGAGACACGAACGGGCACGAAATCCACTGGCACCCAAGAACATAACACCCGGTGTTGCACCGATGTGACGATGCAAAACGCAGGCGTCGCCCAGGGTTATGAAATAAGAAACGTAGCAATGTCAATGAATACTCAATCATCCTATCATTTGTCTTGTAAAACTGAAGGAAAAGAAAGCAATAGTAAATTGGAATGAATGTCTGAGGATTTTAACTTCAATCCTGATGATTACATTGATTATTTGCAGCGTAAAACAATAAGTACTTGTTGTCTAAAAAAAATGTTAAAAGAAAACATGAAAAAGAAAGACGTTTTTATTGAAAAATATCTTCAGATTTTTTTTTTCAACACTACATAGATGTGGAGATTTTCTTATGGGACATTTATCTGATGTTTCAGGAATCCTGTTAAACCTATCCCGTGAGATGTCATATACCAAATGCGTGTGCACACACAGAAATTCATATTTTTAAGGTTGAAAGTAGACGTCACAACAATTACATATACTCACGAATTTTGAATTTACATCTTGTAAATGTAAAATCCTGGCAGAATCTCTGCATTAATTGGCGAGAGATCTCGTTACGTTTATGAATTTATCGAGGCGATGTAGCTCTACATTATTAGAATCTCTCTCTCGCCAATTAGACCAAGGGCTTCAATTTTCAGGCCTTTCGATGAGTCCAGGTTTATGTTTTCATTATCACAGTTCTTCATAAATCTTTCAGTCGGTACTCCGCAGGACATCTCAACAGCCTTCGTGAAGTACCTTTAAAAAGAACTATTACTGCCGGGGTCATAACAAATGTCTTATTTGAAGAATTCCAGAGCTATTACCGGTGAAAAGAAACCAACTAAACGACTAGCATTAGAAATTCCAAGAAAGAATAGATTAGTAAATCCTTGAGATCATATCTGATTATTGCACAATCCGAGTGGGTGAACAGATTTCATCGTTGTGTCTTGAGGGAGTGACAGTAGGTAATATTCTTGAAAGGTAACACCAACAACATCAGAACCACTAAGTAATGAAATTGATTTAAAAGTCGATCAATATGCATGCGTAACTGTGTGCAGAGGAGATTCAATATTCATTCCTACACCAGATGGCACAGAAAATGTCAATATTACAGTTTCCTACAAAACGATATTAGATATTCGTACACTGTACATAACACCATGACATAGAAAAGTGACACAAGTCAAAATTTGGTAAATTTGAGTTATTAGCATGGTCAGCTGCAAAATATTTCAATCTATCTGCTCACAAATTTTCATACTCTTAGCTTGAACGGTCGCCGCTAGAGGTCAGTTGTGTCGTTTTTCCATTTTATGAATTTTGACTCTTCTCTTTAGAGAACAACGTCACAAGTGAGTTGGTACATGAAAGTATACGTTTGTGTTTGTAGTAAAGCGACACTTTTGTAGTTACGACAATATTTATTTGTAAGTTGTGTGTAGAAAAACGACACTTTTTGACTTATGTCGATTTTCTCCAAGAAACAGGTTATTTTTATGCTTTTTCCATTGTTGTAAACTGTCGTATTTTGAGTTAAGTCTTCCACAAGTACGTAATTCTACAAAATGATTTCTGATTGTCTTGATTTGAGTTACGACACTTTTCCGCAAAGAAATATCCCGAAAGATTAATTTCTGAATGTCATATTTTTAGTTGTGACGCTCTTCCGTAAGAAAATAACCTGATATATATTTTTAAAGAAATTGAAATATCAGAGTTATGACAGCTTTCCACAAGTAATTAAGTAAATGGATAATTAATTTTTTAATTCCTTATTTTCAAGTGGAGAATATTTACTTCACAACACTTTTCAGTAATGATACGGTCAAAGGAAAACTTTGGAATACGATTTCTTTGGTACGTAATAAATTTATTAACACAGAATTAAATTTAACGTGAAAAAAACTGATTACGTTACATTTACTACATTCATCTTCTTTTCGTTACACGCAACAATATTTCTCTAAAATCTTAAAAGAGACCTCAGTACCTACACTGCGTGCGTGTTTGTGTGTATATCCATGTGTTTAGAGATACTGGGCAAATGGAAAAAAATAATAATGATATTTTGGAAAGTGCCGACGAAAATACTTCTGAATGTTTTTCAAGTAAACTAACTCACAATTTGAAGAAATTAGTTATAGATGAGAAATTAGTTATAAACATTGATAATGAAGTACGGTAAAAGAAAGAATTAGTGGCAGAATCGAGACGAAACATGGATATACAGAAAGGCAGTTAATTAGGTTTTGTTAGTAAGAATGGGAGCACAGAAGAAGATTAGTGGCGGAAGTCTTGAAGAAACAATGTAGGAGAGGAAGTGGTTAGTGCAGAAACAAGCAAAGCAACGATTCAGTCCCTAAAGCGAAAACGGCATCCTAAATAGTGGAAAATTGAGGGTGCAGATGATGATTAATTGCGGATTGGATTGTCTCGCATCAAACAACCAAGGAATTACAGTGATAACTTTTCGGGTGGAAGTTCATTAGAACACCATGATGATTGTGACGCTAACACTGATTTGAATAGTTCTTCATCATCATCCTCATGTGATGAATGCAGCTCCCAAAAGCATGTGTACATCCTATAGTAGAAGACGTAGATTCCGATGACAGAAATAAAAGAAAATTAGATTTTGTCTTGCTAAACCTACTGAATAAAACAAAAAATCTGTATTATTCGTAATTGTGGGAAAGCGTATTTTTCGAACGAAAAGAGTCAAAGAAGTGTTAAAGAGTGAAATATGCGTTGCGCATGGATCGTGAAGATAAGATAGTTCTTTTCTTTGTTGACATAAATGATTGTTACGTCCTTGATATTTTCAAATATTTTCGCTAACGTGACAATCAGTCATCTGCCTCGAAACAATAAAAAATATAATAGTCTACAGTACATAACAATGGTTACAATGTTGAAATATTAAGTGTTAATGGAGAATGTTTTGGAATGTGAATAATTAGTTTCATAACCCAAGGTGAAATAGTATCTCTAAACATATCATACATTTTCATATTTCTAAAGAAAGTTACGCAGTTACCTGGCGTTCCCATTATGTTATGTTAAATTATAATGGACTATATTAGCTTCAATATCCACAGCTCAAAAGGCAGAATTTGTACCCATAAAACAGGAAATCTTGATCTGCTATTCTGTTTATTTCACTATGCAAATCACCAGATTCTCTTGCGTGGACTATTTCAAATAATTTCCAAAGGTGCCCTCTCTGGAAACTAAAGATTATTCCTTCATGTGATAGATATGGATACACGCAATGATATATGCATTTGTTCAAATATGACCTAGTGTACGTTGAGGCTCATTATACTGCAATTAAACAAGAACAAACTAAGAAACAATTATGTGCATTTTTACCACATTCAATTTAACACTTGTTATATTCATTTCCCCCATAAACACATTTGATTGGCATATTATTTACTACGAAAATTTGTTTTGAATTGATTTTTGCAGACGCATTCACAAACATTCTCAAGAACGCTATACAAACCAAAAAATCGAAGTGTATTAAATATTTTGTTTTATGTGTTAGTATTTGTTCTACTATTTAAACGCTATTTTAAAATAATTTGTTAAGTCTTTGTGAAGGGAAAATTAATTTACATATTTTTAAGTCAGCATATATGAGTGCAGAGCTTCTTAACCTGTGCTCGTGGGATTTGTGCTGTACAGTACTGTACAAGAGGTTTCCGAGATGAGATGAAACGTTAACTGAACTTCATAAAATAGCTATAGTAGTTCGTCGCTTACATAATATAATATAGCAGACAATACACTTCACCCCCACATTTGAGTAGTATTTCCGAAACACGTGTTTTACTCCATTCAAATGATTGCCGGTTTCCTTTCGTCCTAAATTCATAGATGGAAGAGTTAGTTCGCGGCGGAAACAAATTTTAACATGCATTCAGCACGGAGCCATCTGTTGTACTTTACTTATACTGCTACAGAAAGCAATTTGCAAGTGATAGGCTTTTCCATCCAAAGAAAATCACAGGAAAGCTTTCACTACTTTTACACATACCCTCCGAACTGCCCGCCGGATTATACATCTATTAGTCCATCTAAATTGAAAATGCAGCATGTCCGGTTACTTGATTGGACAGAGACAGAACATTTTCCTAAAATTATCGACTTTTAATAAAAATAATATTCAGCGAACTGGATCCCAAACTAGAGTTGGAAGAACATCCAGTGTTTCTTCGAGAATATTTCATTCCGGGGGAGCTCGTGAAGGGGAAGGACATCCAGAAAACTATAAATAATGCATATTCACTGCAATGTACTAAAATATAAATTAACAATAATGTTAGGCCTACTCAATATTTATATAATGTGTATACGTATGAGTAATACGAATAATGAGACTAACGGTTGACAGCTCTGAAAAAGTGGCAACACCTTTGAAGACTGGATTTGTGATAGAAAATTAAGCACATGTAAACTCGGAAATATTTCTTGTGCCATAATATTATTTGACATAGACTTGTAGTTCTCAAACAAGAGATGCGTTCATAAATTGAAGTGTATTATTGTGATCACGAAGGCCGTTGTGGCGCTACAAGAGGGCTATTATCGTCTGCGAACTAGAAGAACTAAACAAACTTGTTCTTTATAACGAGAACTTTCAGTGAACAAGTTCCTCAAGAATTGGTAGCCAGGGGCGTAATAATAATTGCTCGGGCACACCTGTAAAAATTGCTTTGCCTCCCCCTTCCTGTAACAGAACATACTCCTGACCCTTTCCATCTCAATTCAGTATGTTCAAGAAAATTTCTACCGGTGAAGTTATTGGTTTTGGTAGTAAAAATGATAAAATCGATTGTATGGGCGGTAACAGCAATATGGCTTACGCCCCATCCCGCTGATTTTGGTAGTATTTTTTTCTGTAAGTTCTCTATGGAAATTTAGGAAACCCGTATGATTCCGCCTCAAAAAATATCTGCCAAAATATTCCTTCATTATGTTCATTATTGACAATATTGAAGCTTAAAACTTGTATGCCATGCTACTTTTGACAAATCATAGAAACTAATTATCATAACGAAGTCCTTCCTTTTTTTTTTGACAGATATTTGCAAATAGTTTGTTATATCAAAAGGCCATGTGGTTTCTACAGGATATAGAGTTTCTGGCAACTTACTAGTTAGAACGAAAATCGACAATTCCATTATTTCCAAAATGTTCTACTTACTTTCGTAACAAAGTACGAACTTGTTCTTTTCAACTTTGAGTAACAACTTCTAGGTACTTGTTCACAAATATACCTTTAGGCTGCTGGGACTGTTACTTTCGATATTAATCTCGCGGCTATCTGTGGGTGGATTATAGCAGCAGAGGGTAAAAATTGAACCTAATAGCACATCGGTACTGGCCGATATTAATAGTGAAAAATTGTAATATCGGTCAAAAGCTTTTGCATATTGAAGATCGATGTGGATCTCTTCAGCGCTGAGATAAAGGTACTATTTTAACAAAGGGAATAACTTATATTTTAAGAGTAGTTCTAGAAAATGGGATCTTGATTCCACTCTTTTTTATTTTATTTCGCTTGTTATTCTCGTGATTTAGATCGAGATTTTTCTTACTTCTGCACTATGGATTCGAACTTGGACCTTTTTTTTTTGCAGTTCAACACTTTAACCACTACGCAACGGACACATCCGTTGAATTAAATTCTTTTGTTATGTACTTAATGAACGCAGCCATGGTATATATTCACGTAGGCAGTATTTTCATTACTGAATGACATCTGCACGGAGCTCTAGAAGTTTTGCGTACAACCTTATATATCTCCATAACATAGATCCATTTTGCGGGGGAGGGAAAATCGTATCACAATAGCAATAAGGGGAAAACAACTACAATATAGGGAGTCAGTGCTCAGGCGATGAATTTCAGACACCTTATGGAAGAAGTGTATTTTGGCCAGACATATAAAAGAGAATATAGCGAAAGATAAAATGGTCATGGTGCTTATAATTTCGAAGGGAATTAAAATTCTGGGATTATGTCTTTTCAGAATCGAACGCAATGAAATATGTGCACTAAAATATAGCTTGAAAACACGTGCAAAAATTCAGTTAACATTAGAACGCCCTTTCACTGTCGAACTGGAACTTGGTGTTGGAAAAGAGGATCAGAATACCAAATGAGAAACCTCCTCTTGTTTTCAGACGAACTTACGTAGACGTAGACATATCATTTATTTTACTCCAGTAAACAAAATATTCTACATATTTAGTATTTACGGTATTTTACATAACTTCCGTTTATAGCTCTACTAGTCTAAATACATAAGTGTGTAGCAGATGTAAAGCATAACAAGATAATAATCTAGGCACAACTGCCTCTAAATTCTATATTAGCAGAATATATTATCTTGCAAATATGCATTTGTTATGTAGGCCCTATAAGGTTTGTGTATTCCAACTTGAAATGCTGATTCTGTTACAGAAAATTATAAATAACTGCAACAAAGAATGAATCGCACTTGATTAACCTTCGTTAAAAAGGCAATAAAGCGTTCATGGGATTTGATTAATATACATCAAGACATTTACATTACAATAATGTGTAATGTAGGAAGTAGTACTTTATTGAGAGTACTCTATTACATGGATACTTTTTAAGAAAAGTTCTGAACAGAAATTTAACTACGTGTTATGATCTCGAACATGAAATACTAGGAAATAAAATTACATATTAATAACATTCCCTTGGAACGAAAGCAAGTTATTTGAATGTTGTTAAATTACAGTAACTTCCTAAACAATGGCTTACACTGCCATCTATAAACTCAAAGACACAGTCATATTACAGTAGACGCCTGATTATCTGCAATCGACGGTTATGGGACATGGTCAAATACAAAAAAATATTCGGATAATAAGAAAATTCTACATTCTCCTACAATTAACACAAAACACGTATTAGGTTAGTGCCGCCATTACAATGCATTAAATGGTTCTTAGAAAGGAACCACTTTATACTGATGAAGACACGCTCACTTAAAAGTTTTCTTACTGGTTAGAAAAAAATGATCTGTATAAGACAAAATGTCCCTTCCAGGTAGCACGCAGTGAAACACAAGTAATGTGCATCAGAAACTACTGTCTAAACAATTTAATACTGCATTGTTAAAAGCAACAATGGCACAAATCCTATTTTCTGCTACAGAAGAAATCTATTATTACCTTGATGTCATTTTTTGCTTATTATAATAATCTAAACAATATCACCCACAACGGACATTTTGTTTGTGCAATGGGTGAGACGATTAACTAACAGTAATACGCCTCCAGCAGCGAAATGTGTTTAATCGGGAGACAGGTGCTTTTTGTTGCTATGGGTGTTGATCCATAAGTGTAGAATGTAGAATATGTCTACGTAGAGATGTTTTACGACTGCTAAAGTATACTAGAGTAGTGCTGTGTGTTGCACTGAGTAATGGAAGCAATGTCGAATTATATGAAGTCTAGTGCAAGCTTGTAGATGGAGTTGTTTCATATCGTTCTATACAAAAGAACCTACGTTTGTTATCCTTATACCTCGGCTGTTTTGAGAAGCGTTAAGATTAATACACAGGTGGAGTTTTGTTGCTCTTCGATGTCTAAATGATTAGTGTCATTTATCAAGCCTCTATAAGATAAAGTCAAACTAGGTTAAGTAACCTGAGAGCTTTCTTACAACACTTGAGCTTGATAGAAAACTGTAATAATACTAATGGATTTCTTCTTTACTGAAAACATTATTTCTGGCTTAGTTTCTTTTTACATTGGAAGATTCAATTAAAGATATGTGTCAGTTCAGGACGGGAAGATATGCCGAGATGATGAATAAATAGGTCGAACATAACAATATCTAATGTACCTAAAAATGATTTTTTCTCTGGAAAGATATCAGAAATTGAAATGGAATGTTTAATATGAAAGAACAACATCTTAAGATGCTTGTTTTTAGATGGCGCCCAAATATCAAAGAATGTATTTAGCAAAGGTTTTACATAAACGTTAATTATTATACACATTCATCCAAAATAAACGATGATTGTTTACAAAAGAAATAAAAGGCACTTAAAAGTGATATGGAAAATGTATAAATCCTGTTCGTAATAACATTTGATGACAATGCCACATAACTATATTTAAATCAAACACAAACATAATCATTGTTTGTTGTTTTTCACGTGTGTTAGGTGTGTCAATTTGTTCACAGTTTTACTGACGAGTAAGAAGGAATGAAAAAGACAACATGAATATAATATTCAAATATTTTTAGCTGAGCATGCTCGGTGGTTGGTGTCTTCAATCCTTCTGCCGTTTTAGAGATACGAAAAAGTAATCTTGAGAAGTGGAGTTAGGCCAGGGTAGCAAACGATAGGTTGGAAAATTTCAGAAATATAGGCTGGGAAACAATCTTAATGCAAATGACAATATTCATTTCTTAATATCCTTCCTTCTTTAAACACAGAACGTAATCTTCTATACCAGAACAATCATTAATAGTCTACGTTCACATTGACATTACTTTCCTTGAAGTTGTCCAAGACAACGCTATCGCAATATAAAAACGATGTTATATTCCTCGTGCTTCAATGGAACACATTTGTTTTCGTTCGTAATTGTTTTCACGGTTTATAGGGCTTCATAGATATTATCTCGATAAGAAGTCACAATTTTTAACCGTCAGTTCATCTACTCTGAGAATATACTCAAGTTGGTAAACCATTTATATTCGTCATAAATCTCCAAAATAGGCTACCCGAGGTATTACAATGAAAGTATTAATTAGGTTAAAGAAGCTCGAAAATCATGTTGCAATAATATCCAAATTATCGTGAGGAATACACTAAATATTTTATACTTATGCTCTGTGTAAAAGATCAATGTTTTATATCTTTCATGCATCTAGGAAGGTTTGGTTGTGATTGTAGCGCAAATCGAATGCAAACATAGCGCATATGATCGAGCATGATGAGGTATGTAGATCGTCAAGTTGCTGTAGACCATGAAGAGAGAACCTAGGGATTTTGGAATTTCAGTGTTTACAAATAGGATATAATTGTCAGTACACAATTTAGATTAAATATCTTGAAAATGGTTAAATCAATCATAATGAAACTTGCAGAATATAATATTTACCAAAAGTAGTCCAAAACCATGAGCTGTGTTTTCGCCTATGAAACACTGTTCCCAACTTACATGAATATTAATTGTCGTTAAATAGCACTATATATTAAGTTCTACACATTTGAAAACTACGCGTAGAAAGGAGCAAAACAGCAGAGTCTGGTGGCGTAGTACTGCCTTTCGAAGATACATGCTCTTGAAGCCTATGTAATGAATATGTCGAACACAGCTCTTGAAAATGATGCATAATAGACCGAATTCAAAGTAGTAGTAATTGTATAACAAGAACATAGAAAAACACAAATTGTCTAAATAGCAGTGTTGCCAATAAAACAACATAGTACTCACCTGATGTATTTTTGAGCAGTGAACATGAAGATCGATAACTAAAGAGTGGCTAACGCACAATCATTTATCGCAGTAAGCCCATCGTATGAAGGGAAACTAGCCGAAGTAATCTTTGAAACTTTAACTCGCAAGTCCAATATCGAAGCCAGAGTCCAAAGGTGTTTGAAATGGTCCTGGGTACTTACTGGCATATCGACATTTGAAAAAAAAATCGTACTGACAACTGGAAATATAAAACGCCTGAATACGAAGAAAATAATCTCGATGCCCCATTTTAGCATTGGATGATAAAATGTATGTATCTT
>JAGDQP010035311.1:7382-19653 GCA_022664845.1 Lepisma saccharinum
CTAGCAACATTTAAAAGACCGGGACAATGGCAAGTTCCACCACGTCAACTTGCAGAGTGTGGTTTTTATTTTATTAGATTACCCGATATTGTAAGATGTGCATTTTGTACTTTAGAAATATTTAATTGGCAATCTTATAATATCCCCTTAAAAGAGCATAAACGTTGGAATCCACACTGCCCGCTCTTAAGAGGTAACGTAGATTTGTGTTGTTATAAAATGGAAATAAGACCTTTTTCTATGCCTGAAAAAGGATGGTAATAACAATACATTGTAAACTAGTACTATATTTGTGTATATATCAGAAAAAATGAATGATCCTTATCTCCAATATTATTCGCATCAAGCAGGTAGTGGTTATAATGTATATAGAGGTGCACCGTATCAAGAAAGATATGGTATTGGTAGTTTTCTAGGTGGTTTATTTCGTACTGTATTTCCATTATTAAAACAAGGTGCAAAATCTGTTGGTAAAGAATTGTTACGTGGTGGTATTAATGTAGCCGAAGACGTACTAAATAGTAATAGACCCGTTGAAGAGACTTTAAAAGCACGTTGGCAAGAGGAAAAAGTTATTTAAAGAATAAAGCACAAAATAAAATAAATCAAGTGTTGGCGGGAGGATGAAAACGTAAAAATAAGCAAACAGGTGGTGGTGTAGACAAAAAGAGGAAGAAGAGAGATATTTTTAATTAATTAATTATCAAGCAGCGTGCTAGTTTTTACCTCACACTTCCCAGTAACAGTTCTATGGAATATTTTCGGCAAAAAACTCTGGCATGTTATACTACAGAATTATATCATCCTCTCGTGCTGGAGAAAGGTGTGTGGGAAACAGCTGTTGTCCAAGTACATTATACAGGTTCATTTCAGAATGTTTCAAAATATACTAATAATATTTATTACTGCGCCACGGATAATGACAGCTGGAACGTAACTAAAATAATGCCCGGCCATTATTATTATGTTGACGATATTCTATCTCAAATTAACTATAAAAGCGATAAATTAAATCTACAATTAAAAGTTAAAGCTTCGGTAAAACGCATTGAGGTCAGTAACGTAAGAGAAGATGACAATGGGGTTGAAGTTCGTGTATCACCGAATTGGCAAAAATACCTAGTTTTGATCATATTCAACAAGATAATATTGCATATGTCCATCATGCGCGTTATCCGCCTGATTTACAGAAATCGCTACCCGTACACATGTATATTTATAGTGATATTGTAGAACCTCAGCTGGTAGGCGATACTGTTGCTCCACTACTACGTAATATAAAAACAAATATTAAAGAGTATGGTGCTAGTAATGTGCATATCTTTGAAAATCCTCATTATGTCCCCGTACAACGTAAACAGTTTGATCAAATTATTATTGATTTAAGGAACAGCACGGGTAATCGACTTCCTTTCCAGTATGGCAGTGTATGTGTAAAACTACATTTTCGTAATAAGGTATTATAAAAATAAACTAGTGTGGGTAATAATATCAGTAAAGCAAAAAGAAATAGTGTGAGTGTACGAATTGAGAATTAGATCTATCTGCTGTTCTACCCGCTCAAACGAGTATTATTGGTAATAAAACAGTGCCGTATAAACCTGTGGCGTCAATATCTGATAATGCACCCATAGAGTCTGTAATCTCCGGCCATAAGCTAGGCCTATCGCCCTTTGAAATTCTCCTAGGGCATAAGCTCACATTTCCAAATGAAATACCGTACAAATCTCAAAACCCTACCATCCAAAACTTACTAAAACAAATGAAGATTGTACGCGAGCTAGCGAGAGAGAAATTTGCTCTTATTCAGGCAAAATCTAAGGCCTACACGGACAAAAAAACGTGTTGATGTAACATTCTCACCTGGAACTCAAGTCTTAGTTCGTATGTATCACAGAAAACCGGGCCTATCACCGAAGCTGATGAAAAGGTATGTAGGGCCTTATAAGGTTTTACAAGCACGTCCAAACAATGTATATGTCATAGAACGAATGGCTGGAAAACCTCGCAGAATGACAGTGACTGTTGCACGGTTGAAACTATATTACTCACCAAATGAATTTCGTACTGTACAAGAACAACGAAATAAGACAAAAACCAAACATTAAAAACAAAAAGGGACGTAAAATAAGCATTAGAAGCTAACTGCTCTATTGTGTATAGTGTAAATAACTTATAATTCATTATTGTGTAATTTTTTTGTGTGATAAAAACAAAGAAGGGAAACTGTTGGTGAGTGTGTGTGTTCCTCTTCTATAAATAGCTACCTCTACCGCCTCCGTAAGTCCACTCATCTGACCGTATTTTTTTCTACTCCAGATCCTCTATATTTTCGGTTTAAAGACCATTGAATGTCATCGAGATGGATCAGACGTCGCGTCTGGTTTACGCACGTTCTACCAAAGAACACAGAAAGCCACTGTATTCAAATATAACAATGGACAAAAATGTCGCTCGATGTCACGCACTGTAGTGACGCGTTAAGAACACCTAAATAAACAAAATAAAATGCAAGTTTTAAAAGTAATCCAGGGAATGAAGAACACAGCACATGACATAAATTGAGGTTTATATATATATATATATTCTCTTCATTACGAAAGGGAAACATACATCCCTTCCGTGTTTGAAGAAAGATGTAAGTACACTTCTAATCATAACTTTAGCACCCTAGTTCCTTCAATCATCTAGGCGGAGAGGGACCAACCATCCTAATTGAAAGATTCCTACGTTTCGGACCCCCTTTTTTAAGTTATATTTGTCTTACCTATACGCTCGTTACCGACATATTCTTACCCCATATTTTGATACTCTTTGGGTTAGGTTAGTGGAACTTGACTTATCAACTAGCTTAGAAAGGGGCCCCCATGCAGAAAGTGATCTGCAGGTCACGAAGTAACAGATCTCCTAGTTCAGTGTCAATAGTAGCTAGAATGTCGTCTGGCACACGACAGTGTTGAGTATCCCTTAATTGGAACCAGAGCGCCAACTCTTGGTTCATGGCAGCTCAAGGGACTATGAAACCAGAAGGAGTTGATGTTTAAATAGAACGCAGTTGATGAGTATGCGTTAAATACGGTAGACCCTTAAGTATTCATTATGTGGGCGGAAGAAAGAAAGACTGAAATTGATATTCGATTTATCAGTAGTATTAGAGACCGAGTAAATGATGGATGTATTTACGAATCATTTTTATTTTTGCAGACTGGCCACTGCATCAAATCAACTGTTGGTACAGTTGAAATTAAAAGGAATATACCAGTGGAAAATAAGGTAATTATACGCTGTTATATAGCGAGTTCATGCATACTCGTTCCCACTGTAGAAAATCTGGTGATAAGTGTTCTATTCCCGAGCCAACAATGGCGGACGCACGTGCAATTTTTATCACGAATAAGATCCCAAACTTGCCTCTGGAGACATTCTCCGGACAGCCCAACGACGACATCGAAGCATTCCTTGAACGCTTCAAATTGATCAAGGGCATCTCCGGATGGAAAGATCTCGATGCGAGAAGCTATTTTATAGGTTTACTCTCTGGGCCAGCCAAAAATTTCTACTTCTCCAACAAAGCAAAGTTCGATGTTATTGAAGGTTTTGATGCTTTTCTTAAGGAATTTGAAAAACACCTACCCTCCACGACCTCTGATTCAAACAACGCTTTATTCAACCGAAGGAAACTCGATACGGAGACCATTACTGAGTACTTTTATGATGTTACTCGTCTTTGTCAGAGAGCAGACCCAACGATGAGTGAAGCCACTCAAATTCAACACATTTTGAAGGGACTTGGTCCTCAAATGCTTGAGTATTTAACTAAGAAAATTGCAAAACCATGGACGATCTGCACGAACAGATGATATTGTTCGAGAAAGCACGTTATAATTCACAACTACGTGCAATCGATCATGCAGTTCGCGCCCCAACCCTGGATGAAGGAAACTCTATGACTAGAAATGTTAAGCCCAAACGCAGGAGACCTTTTCCTGGCCCCAGACAAGTGAATCTTGTATCGCAAATGCAAAATTTGCAGATAACGGAAACTAAGGAGCCAGTGGTATGCTTTTACTGCGGAAAGATTGGTCATTTCAAGAGAGATTGCTACAGCAATCCCAATAGTTCAACCAATCGTTTGCCTAGACGTCAACAAGGTAATCAGTATAAGGGACGAAAGTACCCGAACCGTAACCCAAGAAACCGCGGGACTCCACGAAATGGAGATGCTACTGCATCTCAACAGAAAAAGCCCACTGGTACCCAATAAAGACTCGGTTAAGGCGATGAGTTGGATAAGGCGAGAGGAAAAGGTGCTATTAAAGGGAATATATATATGTATATATATATATGAGTATACAACTAAAGGGCAATATGAATACGAGCCCTCGTATGCAACTACCCCACTTTTGTTTTTTTTGTTTTCTCTTTTTGTCTGTATGCTTAATAACCTAAACGTAAGATATTGTTATTAACTATGCAACCATGTACTAGAAGAAATATACTATAAACTTACTATAAGTTAATTAAGTAAAACTAGAGATTGATTATACTGAAGCCAGGTGTTGACAAAAACCCTGTTATGTTTTACAGGAAAATTGTGTACTACTGGTTTACTAAAAGTGAGTATTGCAATAATTAGTTAGATATAGCAATAAAGATAGAACAAAACACAGTCCTACAACAGATGCTAGATCGGTCTGTTGCTTATTTTAGTCATGTGATAGGTTTTTTGGCAACAGGTAACAATTTTGGATCAGGGAATTAGCTATGATGCCAGTTCATGTCGACTGGTACAATCAACCCCACAGAATCAGTCATTTCGTGTTCCAGCAACCAATACCGGAAAATCTATTACATTCAGATGCAAGGGTGCGATACCAGCGTTTTGTGTCTCTATCCTGATTAGAATGGGATGCAGGTATTATTCCTACTAGAATAGAATCCCCTGAACGATTATTAGGCATTATGCCGGGACAGCGAATCTACTGTTACACTCCGTTCATAGCCAATATATGCCAACAACTTTTTCCCACTGTCAAGGTATTCGATATTCAAGATATAGAGAATGTAAATGTAAAGGAGTACCCTTCAGAAGAGTGGACGTGTCCGTTCCCTCCTCACAATCCAAAACCAGCAAAAAGTGTCATGAAAAGGCTTTCCCGCATTTGTAATATGTTTTATACAGAGCCTAACTCACAGGTGACAGTAGAATACGAGAGTGAACAATAAAAAAACTTCCAAATTTAAAATTACGCTTTACAATAGATTATTTTTGTTTCTTTGTAGATTCGTGACATTAGCCAACACTATTAGGCCAGAGTTACTGCAATTTATTAATACTAGAGTAACTACTTTTTGTTGCTATGAATTCCTATGATGGTTATGAAAGTCCTAGGAATATTTGGGAATTCGAACTTCCACAAAGAAGCTCCAATTCAAATACTGAACCACGCATGTCATTAACCGTGCTGAAAAGGATCACCCGATCTGTCACCGATATAGTAGATTTAAGCCTAGTCGGCGTACTTCTACGTTTACATAAACAGGTTTTTCCGACTTCCAGCCGTGAAACTTTGATTAATGCAACGAAACAAAAGTATATTTCCACTTGGTCCTTCCTACAATTTCAAATTTGGTTTATGTGGATGAAATTTAATTTGCGCAGATTGATCGTAAGAGCAAAGAGAGAATTTAATAATAGCTTTGTAGATCAAATTACGAAGCGCAACGAAACTACCCTTAAGATTCAGGTAGTTGAATTACCGGTTACTTGGTCAGAATTCTTAAGGAATTAAGTGAAGAAAAAAAAGAGAAAAAAAACGCCTTACCCAATTAGTTATTTTCGGCACTTTGCCTTCATCAAACTTTCTGTTGCTACAAAAAAATCTTTGGAGACATTTTAGTTTAGGTCTCCCAATTCTGTTTCTCTTTACAGAAACCACGATGTGCATTCTACTACTACTACTACTACTACCCTTAGTCCATGGAGACACCCCACAAGAGGATTTGGAACCAAAATTTTTTGTTATTACATTCTAAAATAGCATATGAGAAATCTCTACCTTTGATATACGGGCAGAAGTTATCGAGACCCCCCAGTATTGATGCGGCACTCTCCGCACTTGAATATGAACATGTGAAAAAGTTCTGTAACGCTCGTATAGATGCTGATCAATCAGTTTGTCCTATGTTGGAGGCGACTCAGCAAATGCTGACAGCCCTTAAGGTTCATTTAAGAGCTCAACATTTTAAAATAAACGTGACTGACACTAGTAGAAATGGAAGAGGTATTGCTTTCTTTGGCAAGGTTTTAAGTTGGTGTTGTGACCTCATAGATAAGAAGACTTTAGCTCCTTACGTAGCAAAACAAGAAGTAATCTAACGGACTGTTAAAAACTTACATGATCAATTACATGCTGACCATAAACATTTGATTTCATTAGTCGAAGATACGAGAAAATATTCCGAGACCATTTCGAAAACATTTTCAGAAGTAGAATCAGCTGTGAAACATTTACAAAATGAAATTAATAGAGTTAAGGCAGATAACGAAAAGGGGACAGTGACAGCACAAGCTATCCAATTAATGACGTTTGTTAAATTAGTATTACAGGCCATTCACGTTAGAGAAATTCAAGAGATACACAAGTCGTGTATAGATTACCAGCTACCAATTACTGTAGTTTCGCCAATTAAGTTACTCGAGGATCTTCAAACAATACGACGTAAAATTGCAGGCTTTAATTATAAACTAGCCATTCCCCCCGAGAAATTTCTACATCACTATAAACTTAAAGCAGCTTCTTGTCATTTCTCGTATACCGATCTGACTATATTCTTTAAAGTACCTTTGATAAAAGACGACGGTGTAACTCTACACTCCTTACGCTCAATTCCGTACAGATTGAAGAATCAAACTTGTCTGTTGCAACATGAACCAACTATTATTGCTCAGAGAAATGAAAAGATCCAATTACTTCGGAATGATTATTTAACGGATTGTTTAGATTCACCCGATGATTTGTGTTACATACCATCAATTTCGGAAAATTCTATAACTACCCCCGATTGTCTTTTCCATTTATGGAACGGGACAAAAGTTCAACAATATAAGAAATTGCAGTGCGAAGCCAAAACCGGGACGATAGTTACTCAGGCGGAAACTAACAACTATGTCATTACAAATCCCACCAATGATATCAAAGTTAAATATGGAACCTCAACTCACGTAGTTCCAGTTGACCCGGATAGACCAGGTTCGTTAAGCTTACATTTGCCTTGTACTTGTAGTGCAAATGTAAATCAGGATTTAGAAATCCCGGAAATGTTCCCATGTGCTTCTGATTCGCCTACGCACATTCAAACCAACACTCTAATACCAGCAGCTTGGTCAAAATTGCAAAATCTCAGAGTACATGCACGCAACTTGCAGCTGCCCGAATTCGTTAATTTAGAACAAGCAATAGATGCTAATTGGACATTGGACACCACTAAATTTAATACGGAAAGTATTCCACCTTTAGATTTTGAGGATGAATTGTTTTCAGTGCACGTGAATAAGATTGCGTCACCTAGACCGTACTTTTCAATACTATACGTATGGAATATTGTATTGACTATAACCATACTGGGGATAATTTTTAAAATCCGAGTGCAACTAATACCGCTTATGTTTACCGGACTTCCTACCGCAAAGGCTGATGACTTACTTGTAAACATGTCAGTAGAAATCCTAGGTTACACTATACTAACCCTAGCGCTGTTCATTATTTTATTTTGCACATGTTATTACTTATGCATACGCAAAATTTGGAAATTTTTTGAAATTATGCATGCAAACTACTAACCCACCAACGTTTAACATAGAAAATGAAGTTATGCAACTAGGATCCCCCGTGAAACCTAAGAGAAAATCCCAGAAAACTAAGGGTTCTACAAAGGTGAATGAAAGGCCTACTTCTTTGATGTTATGACTAGCTATAGTGACTACATCCTTCCCTCTAGCTTTCGGGCTAGACATCCCCACATTCTATCATGCCGGTGTGAGTAAGGTGAAACTGTCCCAACCAATTTTATATGACTCTTCTCTCCCAATGATTACGGAAATTACTTATGACGAAACAACATCAAGTTGTTTAAATTGGAATGACTTGCCTAACACTGTTTTTAGATCAAACTTGATACAGGACGATTCAACGGTTGGTTATTCGTTTGTTTTCCTTTCGCGGTCACACACGCGAAGATTGTTCTATTCACCACAGAACTACCAAGCCTTACTAACCCAAATCAATACTTCTCAAAACATACAATGGTTAAGCTGGTTAGAACCCAAGAAATTGAACTCACCGTTAGCATTTGAAAAATTAATTAAAGCATGTCGGAATCAAAAGTTGGACCCCTTCTTATGGACTTTCAACGACACGAAGGAAATGTTATCTCTCGTTACAAACCGGATAATTGGTTCAAACTATACCACCGTGATAGGACTCGGAGATTCTGAAAGTTTGCTTAATTTTCCACTTTTGGAGTGCGCCATATCCAAAACCACCACATTGGTAGCATTTAAAATACCGATCAGGAAGGATAATCAAGTTCAGACTCTGTACCGATTACAACCGCTGCTGTTTAGCTATTATAACGAAGCGTGCTTTACACACTTGCCGATTGAAATCGTAATTGCGGTAACCACTAGGACAAGTATCGATCAACCAAACACAACCGAATTACTTACTACTGATTGTGACCTAACCCGTGAAACTCTTTGTCTTTCTAGATTTCTAAACAACAAAGAGATTGTAGCCTATAATTGTATAAAGAGTTTAATACTAAATGATGCTGAAAATATCAGAAATTTGTGCCCTATGAAATGCGTCCCAGCTAATCAAATCAATGTGTTCCACCGAGTAAATTACACAGCCACTTTAATGTTACTTCAAGCTACGCAAAGGTTAACGATTACATGTTCAGAAATCGAAATAAATTGATTTCCAGAGAAAAATATATATTAATTAAAAATGTTAAATACCCTTGAACTTTATGAGGCATTACAACAGAATTTGCCTAAAAATGATTTTATAGGTATCTATGCTGCAGATCAACTACCTCCATACATTTATTTATTCATACATTTCCTGCAGCTTTTATTATAAATACTAATCCTAGTAATAAGCCCGGTGAACATTGGTTTGCTGTTTATATTTCGAATTCAGGGCACGGTGAATATTTTGATAGCTATGACCTTCCACCATATATACCGTATCATATAAGGTTTTTAAAACGAAATGTTTATTTTATACGTGGAATAATAGACGCATTCAAGATGATTTATCTGAATTCTGTGGACACTATTGTTTTCTCTATTTAACATGTCGTGGATCTGGCTATTCACTACAGGACTTCTTAAATAAATTCTCAACCGTAAACACTAATGTTAGCGATACTATGCTTTATTTTTGGATTTATTTCCTTCTTCAAACTGATGATTTAATTATTGAACAACAGTGTCATGTGTCTTTGAGTGTTTATTTGAATACATGTACAAGGCTGTACATCATTGATATTCAAGGGTTTAAAATTTCCCCGCACGGGTTTATCATGCGAGAATTTTACCTTGTTGTTGCTTGCCATGGTGGAACTACAGTTCACTGTATGGTGAAACTACCATGTGATCTTAATGATTTACCACTTGGATATCAAAAACAAGCCGACTAGCTCACTCACAATTTTCATGGCCTAACGTGGAACTCATCTAATGGGTATAGTACTTAACCAACATTCGCCGTATATTGAATTATTTGTGTGAAGTAGACACTATGGTTTACTGCAAAGACCCGGAAGAAGCTGAGTGGATTCGTAATTTGTTTTGATTGTAAAATGTAAAAGGTGTTTCGGAACAGGAGTGTTCTTTCTTAAACATGCTAAAATGCAATGTAAGTGTGAATATATGTATTTACCTTATGCCAGTAGAACTTACTGGCTGTGCACCGAGAAACTGTGTTCAACTTCAATACTGGCTTGAAGTGAAAAATACCAGTGTTGTTGATGGCATGTCATGCATAACCTTATAAGACTACAAGATTTAAAGAACATTGTACTGCAATGTATCCTTCAAAGGGTTTATATTGTTGTTCTTAAAGACCATTGTACCATAATGCTAAATTGTATTTCTTTTACAACGTATTGTTATATTGTCTAACATGTTGTATTTATACTATAATACAATATTACTATCAAATACCTTGGCCTTTGTTTCAATAAAAACACAAAATGTACATGAGTTAAAAAGTTTATTATCTAAAACTACTCTACTGCATGGTTATTTACATTTTTGATTACGCTTTTTGATGCTATTTACATATTTCAGTACCAGATGATCATTTTGTTTTAGGTTAGACGTGTGAAATTTAAGCAATACATTCTGATTACGAACTTTAAAATAAATTGATACAATACAAAACAGTCAGCATAAGACAGACTGGTCGTCCTGGTACTGTACAGTATTTACATGATAATATTTACAGTTTCTCTGCAAAAATTTGGTAATGGATCTGGGAGGTGGATGTGTAACTTATCACGTGGATTCTTAAATACTACAATGCAGTGAGCATTTAACGAAATGTCCTGTGTGTTTTCCTTTATTGAATAAGTTTTGCACTATGAGTATAAAAATAAGCTTTTGTGATGCACATACTTTGTAAATAAGTTACCGACATCTCCATCCGTTTCACTCATAAAACAATTTAAAATCAGTAGCGAATTGGGTTGGATTTAAAATGTCTTCATTTTGGGATTCCATGATGAAATTTAATATTACGTACAGTTAAGTTTTGTACAGCCGTATCATAGCACCAAACGATTTCATTCAGTTAAAAGGTAACCATTTTGTCGCGATGTTGCAACAGTTGATTGACAAACACGTTTTGCTAAATCGGGATGATCCCGCTATTAGGAACGTAGAAAAGTGTTGAAAGGGCAAAACCATGACGACAACTACTCCCAGGGCCATAGAATTTCTCCTTTTATACCATCATGAACGCAATTCCAGCATCCATCAATTTATATATATATATATACAGATGCTTATCAGAATAATGGAAACACCTGAACGAAAGTGCAACTTACCAGATTAATATCGTGTCGGGCCACCTTTCGCCTTCAGAACAGCCTTGATGCGACGTGGGATGGAAGCATAGAGGTCGTGAATGGTAGCAAGTGGAATATTACACCATTCCTCGTGCAGGGCATCGGCCAGTTCTGTGAGAGAGGATGGAGGTGGAAATCGTCGCCGGAGTCGTGTTTCCAAGATGGACCACAGATGCTCAATTATGTTGAGATCTGGGGATTGGGCGGGCCAGGGGAGGTGTTGAACTTCATCCCGATGTTCCTCAAACCACGCTGCAACAACTCCAGCTGTGTGAATGGGTGCATTATCATCCTGGAATATGGCGTCATTGTCCGGGAACAACATCCGGACCATAGGATGCAAGTGGTCTCCTAAAATTGCGACATAATCGTTGGCAGTGATGCGTCCGCGAAGTGTGACCACAGGACCCAATGAAAACCATGATATTGCGGCCCACAGCATCACCGTGCCGCCGCCATGTTTCACAGTTGGGCGGAGACACTGCAGATCATACGCTTCTTTGGGCGTTCTCCACACATAAACACGGCCCGTGGTTTGGAATAGGGTGAATGGTGACTCATCCGACCATACCACACGTTTCCAGTCGTCAACGGTCCAAGTTGCATGGTCGCGGCACCATTTGCGGCGTGCTAAAGCGTTCTGGTCCCTGATGAGAGGTTTGGCCCGTGCAACACGACCCCGTAAGTTCATGTCATGTAATTCGCGGCGGACTGTGATTGTCGAAACAGGTTGGGGGAGGTGCTGATTGAGTTCCTCCGTCACTTGCGCCGCAGTGGCACGACGGTTCCGCGTGACAATGCGCTTTAATACCCGGCGTGCCCTGTCACTGATGCTTTTCTTCCGCCCACTGTTCCGCTTCCCCGATGTGGTTTTCCCGTGTGTTGTGTAGGCCGTCATCACCTTCGACACTGTCCCTGGCGACACACCTAACACACTAGCCACTGCCGTCACACTCACTCCACATAACCGCGCACCAACAATTTGCCCTCTTTGAAACTCTGAGAGGTCTCCCATTTTACACTACCTCCGTCTGCTGCAGCCACTGGGCTTAACATTTCTGGTCATAGAGTTTCCTTCATCCAGAGTTGGGGCGCGAACTGCATGATCGATTGCACGTAGTTGTGAATTATA